>MDKI01051504.1:0-25060 GCA_005239505.1 Nicotiana paniculata
CTTACATATACAATATACTTTTGTGTTCAGGTGAACTGTATGGGTCAAAATTTGACTATGGATATTCGACACGACATGGTACTATTAAAAGTAATTTGGCCGAGGTCGACTAATGACTAATGTATCTCATTGCCGAGCAGCCGATCCTGACTGAGGTCAAGTGTCAGAAGGGGCAACAACGACTATTTTTGTGACAGGACTTTTATGGAAATATTCCCTTTGTTTGTACTTTTAGGGTTAATAAGGGATATGTTCCTTATAAATAGAAAGAGAAATCAGGTGATATGCATGTTGTATTCTTTGATAAAAACTCACTTGAAAAGCAAACTATCTAGATAAATACAAACATCACCTTTCTAAAGAGATTCATCTTTTTGGATTATTTTATACTTTTCCCATCAGATCCGAGAAAGTCTTCAATATTCTCATAGTTATTTGTCATTCATCATTGTCAGAAAAAAGAATCATCCATCTCATTCAGTATCAGGTAAATCATTCTTCTTATTTACATTTAGTACCATTTATTGTTATTTAATGCTTGATATTTCCATTACACTATTGACCTTGAAACACTAAATACATGTTGTATTAAATCTTTTCCGACACCATTCTACATCATTCACGTAGGTTGATTATAGGTCTGAAGTTATTATATTTAACATTTCAAATATTAAAAATAATTAGTTTAACCAAAGATTCACGTTTTTTGGTCAAAGAACCTAGCTCAGCCCTCTAGCTCCTGTCCTCTGCCTCTTTTTCTCCACTCACACCCTCTTCCTCACACTTTGCTCTTAAACTTGAAATCTTGGTCGATAATTGAATATTGACTTCATCTCTTTCTTCATCCATCTCAATTTTATCTCCAATCTTCAAATTAGATATATTTTGAATACATACATAGTTTAAAAGGTCATCCACAAAATAAAAATTTGTAACTTGAATACAAGTTCACAGTGAATATGTGTATTTTTTCCCCAGTAACCATGTGCATACATGTTCACATATTATTAAAATAGTGCAATGATCATCCTTGGTTGCACACAATTTATTGGAGAAGAGGGGGTTTGACTTCTCGGGTAAGCATTAATTGGAAAACAAATTATCCTTTGATTAATTATCCCGATATTAATTGTTCCAGAATAAATTATTCCACCCTCTTATAAAAATGAAAATACTACAATCTCGAATTTGATTTAAAAAATAAATAATGGAAAAGACGACATGGAAGCAAAGGAAAAAGAACTTTTGGTGAATTCGTTCATAAGGAAATGAAAAATGTCTAGCTATCTTAGGTTTTACAAATCTTTCGTTTGGATATTTTTTTCTAAAATAAATAAATATTAATACTCACATAGTATAATGTAAATTGTAGTAATAAATAGATAGACAATAGTTGCAGAAAATTACACCTTTGGCCTCCTCCCACGGGCATTGATGTGTATATTTTTGTAGTCATGATGTACGGACAAAATAAATCCTGGTCACTTAAAATGGTTCCATGTGACTTTCAACTTTCAATTTCAACATCCATTGAAATTCTGCAAGGAATGCTTTTACAGACAATTGAAATAAAAGGAAAAAAAAAGAAAAAAAAAACAAATGATCACCTCTTACATAAAAAGTCAAATACTATACTTGCCATTTAAAAATATCTCAAGTGAAAATATTTTAAAATAAAATAAAAAGAAAAAAAAGAAGCAGAAAGAAAACAAAGAGAGCAAGCCATTTCTGTAGTTTGCCCCTTTCCCTTTTCCAACGAATCTCTCAGAATCATACATAATTCAAAAAATAGGCACCGAATCTCACAACTGTCACCACTACCATTTGCATTAACCCAGCTCAACCTTCATATACGTTATAATACATATGCCCCAGATCTATTTTCCCAAGAAATGACATTTCCAATAATTATTTATGTAAGTTTTTCCTATACCCATTTGTGTCATTTGATCTTCTTGGGGCTAAAAATTTGATCTTTTTAATCAACAACTTATTGGGTTGTTTTTTGTTTTTGATATATATATATTTTTTTTGTTTCAGGGGATATGTAATGTGTGTTTGTGTATGTAGATCTTGAGCTGGAATTTTGAGAATTGAGAGTGTTGAATTAAGGGGAAAAGGGAAGGGGGTAAATTTTAAAAAGAAAAAGAAAAAGAAAAAAAAAAGAAATGGTTTTTTGGGAGGGTTTTGTGAGTGATGAAGTGATGGGGACATTTGCCCCAATAGTGGTGTATTGGTTATATGCAGGGTTTTATCAGCTATTACCTCCAATGGATAACTATCGTCTTCACACAAGGAAAGAGGAAGATGAGAAGAATTTAGTTCCACTTGGTGCTGTTGTTAAAGGGGTTCTTCTCCAGCAGCTTGTTCAGGCTACTGTTGCTCAGCTGCTATTCTTGGTATGTTCCTCAGCTACTTATGGTTCTTGTTTCATGAAATTTGTCTTATCTGTTTTGGTTGGAATTCTTTTGTTTAATTACATAGCCGTGGAAGCCCGAGTACGGGTTCGGCCAAAGCCAATAGCTTTTGTTTACACATTGTATTTATGATAAGAAAGTCATTAAAAATATACAAAAATTAGACTTCGAATCCAGTTATTAGCACTTGAAGTGGTTGTTTCTACAATCCAAAACTCACGAAATTGAAATCCTAGCTCTGCTTCTATAGGAATGGATAGGTAGAGTTTGAGGCATGGGAACGACTCTTTTGTAGAAATGCAAAGAGAAGGTTGTGTACGATATACATGCACGATCGTCCTGCGTCTCAGAAAAAGTTTGGGAAGCAATTTGTGCGCGGGGTAAACCCCATCATATAACAAATTTGTTTAGATTGTGTAGCTGTCGGACTACCAAATTCCAATTATAACCAACTTGTCGTTTGCGTTTATAGTTATTTATGAGGATAACTAACTATAGAATGTTTCTTCATGAGGTGCGCTCTATTTAGTGCAGCAATTATTTGATTTAGATTTTAGATTCTTCTATTTAATGTGCCAGTCAACCTTAGCTTATGCAGTGATTACGTTTTTGCATCGATAGACGTGTTTGTGCCCCACCCCCTCCCATACTACAGTCTTAGTTTTCAAACACTTGAGTACATGGTATATTTGGTATGGTCCTTCTAAGAACATTGTTCCTCATGAAATTGACAGAAAAGTAGTCAGATAGGAGGAAAGGAATTGTAGAAAAAGCATCTAAGCATGGTAAGACTTACGATTATGTCATATTCTCACGAGTGAATGAAGCATTTAAGTGTTGAAAGTATTTTATTAGCAAGTTAATGAATGAAGGGATGGTGACGAGAAAAAAAAATATTAAAAATAAATAAATAAATAATAATAATAGTAATAATAATATATATATATATATACATATATATTTATTTATTTATTTTTTTAATATTTTTTTTTCCGTTAGAAGCATGATGAAGTTTATAAAGATGTTCCAATAGTGCCCATTGACAAATGTGCTTGTCCCTTCCTCCCCCGTCTCCACATGCAATAATACAGTCTTTGACCGTTCGAAGGTTTGAGTGTTTGACTACATTGCCATGTTAGATATGGTCTTTGGAAGAACATTTTCCTCATGGAATTGATGGTAAAGAAGATGGAGAGAGGGAAAGAAGTCTAGAATAAAGCATCTAAAGCATAGTGAAACTAACCACTATGTTATATCCTCACGAGTGGATGAGGTATTTTATTAACAAATTAATGAACAAAAAGGGGGATGGATGAGTTTCAATTTTCGTGTTCTGCTAGCATGATAATGTTAGATTAAATTCATGGATTTTAACCATTTTATAGATAAAGTTATGTATCAACTTGTGTTTTGGGCCTAACCTACAAGCATGAGGAAGTGAAATGAAGGGCTAAGTAGCTTTCTGGTCTTACTGAACGTCACGCCTCATATGTGCCTCGTTTTCAGTCTAAGTACATCAACTTAAGGAAATGGTTCAAAGTTGGAAAACTTGGAAGTTGAACTTCAAGGAGATTTGACAATCAATGCAGCTTTTCATCTTGCATAAGCTAATAGCAATTTTTAAGGATAACCATCTGAAGGATAACTTTCTCCCATTATCGTTAAAGTAGTAAGGTGTTTCGGTTACTTGCATTCTGTTTTATCTTCCAATCAGGATGTTGTAGAATGTGTAGCCAGTCAGTATTGAAATGCCATACTTGTATAAATCTGGACACTGCTTGTTGCTTCTATTTTTTATTAGTTGTATGTATAAGCTTTTAGAATAAAAACTTGCTGAAATTTGTAATTTCAAAAGGCTTTAGGTACACTGTGTCCTATGATGTAGAGACTTTAGGTCTCTCTAGATTTTAGTCACTAGGGAGCTCAACCTAAAAAAATGATTGTGAGGTGCCAAAACTGTCATCTTGACATATTATAACAAGAAATGCTTATTTATGAATAGCTATTGCCTGGGTTTCCTCATTGTAACCATTGGATAACAGCAATCTACTTTGGCCATGTGGAGGATTTTTCCCTACCCTCTGTTAAGCCACAACTTTCATATTGGTCTTACAGGATTTGTGGACCTGTAATAGTGAAGAAAACACATTCTTTGGGATATTTGTTTCCTCCATAAAACTGATCCTTTCATTATGGTGAAAGTTCTGGCTGCTTCTTTGTCAGAGATTGCTGTGAGCTCTCTAGCTTATACAGGCAGGTTCTGTTCTTAGGTCATATGCATGCTAAGCAACATGGATCGATAAATGAGCCAGAGGAAGAAAGAACTCTAAAGTCTCCACCACGGGTTCGTCAATTCATTAACTTTCTTTTCGCATCCAAGCACGTGGCCTAGGGATCAATGAAGTCAGTGAAAACCAAGAAAACCAGTGTTCAAATTCCAGTAGATACAAAAAATGTTATATGATTTCTTCCTATTTGCCTAAGCCTTAGCGGGTAGTGTTTCCCAATACTTGCGCTAGTGGGAGGTAGCAAGTACTTGATAAAATAGTCGAGTGCACGCAAGTTGGACGGGACACCACCATTATCACTAGAAGACAGAAATTAAATTTTTTTCCTCCTTCAAAGATGGCTAAATTGCACCTTAATGGGCTATCTTTGAGATTTTTTTCTCTTTCATTCTTAAACTTTTAATTCCTTGTGCTAACAATTTGTTTGAATACTTCTTAAATTTGGGTAAAGCCTTTTTTAAAATGTGATCATCAAGGTTTTAATATTGGAATTTCATTAGTTGAAAGGGTCACAGGATAAAGGTGGTCATTGTTTTTCTTTTAGTAAAATTTACAGCTATTTAAAGTCTTCACCTATAACCATAAAATGAAGTATGGACCTCAATTGTTGAGAGTTGAGACGTCGAATGATCAGTGACCCCCTCGGATCCTATATAAGGTGTTGGACTGCTAATGCAACAAAAATGTTTTTATGGTACAATTGTACTTGTAAATAGTTTGAAGGATGTCATGTACATGTTGACGTCTCTGTGAGCGATTATCACGGATAAGTGACGGGCAATTGTATATAAGATGGTTAATGATTTAACAGGAGCAAAATAAACAGAATAGTGCTTGATGTTCATCCTTGCATGTTGGACTTTAGAGAGTTCTGAAAATGCTTATTTGCTCATGGACTGTCAATTCATTAGATTTTATTTTGTGTTAGTTGGGGGTGGGGGAATTACTATATTTGTGGGCAGTCATAATATTTTTTGTGATTCAAATCATTCTTTGTTGCCTCAACTTCTTCTCTATTGGACATTAGTTACTCCATGATAATTATCCGATACTTTTAATTGATTGTTAGAGCTGTAACTTATCTGCACGACCACAATTTATAATCTATCCATCTAGTGTTCAAAAAGTATTGCTGAGTTGGATATCTGTTGTTGAAAATGATCCTGTCTCGTCTTCAGAAACAAGACTATATTTAGTGTTTTTTCCGTCGGTGGTATATAATGCTTGTACTAAGCTATTTTACTCTTTGAGGCTGAACCCGCCACCCGGTTCTCCATTATGTTAGAAGGGCAAAACTGCTAGCTAGCACAAAATGATGTTGCATGGATTCCTAGAGTCCTGAGTAAAAGAAAATTATGAGGTTGTCTATAAGGTTATCTGAAGTTCAATTTCACTCCCAGTAATGGATTTTGGCGCTTAACAGCTATTTAATGCAAAGAGGAGGTTTCAAGGCTTGCAGAAAATCCTGGAAATCTATTTCCTGTACCAGCTGCATATATCCATGGCAAAGTAGTAACTAGCGATATTAGTTTGGAAGTATAGATTCATTTAGTTTGGCAAAACCAGATATAATATTACGAGGTCTGTTGTTTTAGAGAAGTTGTAGGATGAAGGTTGTTGATCTTGTTTCCTTGTGATATTGATTAGCCTTGGCAATTTCCTGACAATAACTGACTCAAGTTTCTGATTTTCTATTGCAGATTACTTCGAAGGTAACTGCGTCAGGAAATGTAGTTCAGCCCTCAATTCCTGTTCAGATTGTGCAGATAATTATTGCAATGCTGGTCATGGACACATGGCAGTACTTTGTGCATCGCTACATGCATCAGAACAAGTTTTTATACCGCCATATTCACTCCCAGCATCATCGGTTAGTTGTGCCTTATGCGATTGGGGCACTTTATAACCATCCACTTGAAGGTCTCCTCCTGGATACCTTTGGTGGTGCTCTTTCGTTTCTTGTTGCCGGAATGACTGCACGTACTGCTGTAATATTTTTCTGCTTTGCTGTGGTCAAAACGGTTGATGATCATTGTGGACTCTGGCTGCCTGGTAATATCTTCCATTTGTTTTTCCAAAATAACACTGCTTACCATGACATTCATCATCAGCTCCAAGGCACAAAGTTCAATTATTCTCAGCCATTCTTCCCCATATGGGACAAACTTCTTGGAACGTACATGCCATACAGACTTGTAAAAAGACTTGAGGGTGGTTTCGAGGCACGACTGATGAAAGATTAGTTGCATTTTGAACATTAGTCTCTGTATGATTCAACATGCTTTTTGTAGGGATAGCTACCAGTTGAGGTGGTTCACTCTAGCAGCTGACTTGGAAGGTCTACATTCATCAAGACTTGAAATTGTGCTGCAGAAATTAGAATTGTTCATTCCTTTCTTTTCAGTTGACCCTGCTTATTTGCATTTATTTATCTAACCTCTTGATGATTTGTAAGCCTATTGTTTCAGAGTTGTTACTTTGTGCAGTATTACTTGTTCAACTATTGCAACTTGCTTATACTCTAGCAGGTTGATGATTTTGTATTGCTATTCAAGAGTTGTGAGTTGGGGAAAATCAAGATCATGTAATTAAAATTGTTAAAACTTCGTAGTGTAAAATTTCATGGTCATTGGAGTTATTCGCACTGTTTCATAATTCGTTCTTTACTTATGATATTGGCTAAGCACCAACCAAAACATAGCTGCTTTGCCACAACATCCATTTGCTTAAGCCAAAAAGAACAGGGTGGTTCGACTTGTTTATTGACTGCTGCTTACATTTTGAGCCAAAAGTAAATTGAATCTACATTAAAGTAATTGCCCCTGAAGCTCCTCTTTTCATGACATTACACAAACAGAATCCTCATCACAAATTTCTGCAAGAGGAATATTTTTTCTTCAACAACAACATACCCAGTATAATCCCACAAGTGGGGTCTGGGGAGGGTAGTGTATACGCAGACCTTACCCATACGCGGCGAGGTAGAGAGGTTGTTTCTGATAGACCCTCGGCTCAAGAAAAGGTGAAAAGAGAGAAGGGAACTCATGATCTTCAGATTTTTGAAAATGAGTCATATTTCTTGAGAAAGCGAGCCTTGGTATAATGGTAGAGTTGCTCCTTTAGTAACCTGTAGATCACGAGTTCTAGTCTTTTTGCGGAAATGCCAAGAATCATGCATACAATATACGCCCATCCTCCCCTATCTCTTAGTCTCGGGGAGCAATTTCCGCACAAGGTGAGCTCTTTTAGTCATACATATGATTTCTTCCGCCACGTCAAACTAATGTGCTTTATACATAAAATTTTGGATCAATCTCACCAGTATTCTTTACAGGAACAAGCCCCATCTTTGAATCTGTGAAAACGAGTCCTGTCTCTCACAATAATCTCCCGCTCATATATCTTTGAAATGAGCTTAATCACAACATGACAATCCCCGCATATTCTAAGATTCTTATTCACGCTTATACAAGTGCCATCTTGTGTACTGATCAAACCAAAAGCCACTGCAAGCTTCTCACTATGATAACACAGTGCATTCTCCTTCTCCTCCGGTCCTATATCATGAAACACATAATTAGTTTCTGCCACATACCCGCATTCTCTAATCCTTAGCAAAATCCCATCAAGCTTCCAATAAATCTCCTCCCACTTTGGGTGGTTCATATCACCATTCATGAACTTGTATATCGTTCCACCAACCTCAATATAGCTAAAGCCCGGTACTTTCTTTACATCCTGACCTTTCATGGCCTCTCTTACTCTTCTCACATCATGCCACCTCCCTTGTGCTGCATAAAGATTAGATAGCAACACGAAATTCCCACAATGATTTGATCCCATTTCAACAAGCTTCTTGGACGCTGTCTCTGACATTTCCACATTACCATAAGTCATGGAAGCCCCTAATAGAGTTTGCCATAGAACCACATCAGGAACCGTAGGCATTGACTCTACAATTTTATAAGCTTCATCTAACCGCCCGGATCTTCCCAACAAGTCCACCATACTACCATAATGCTTTACATTCTTACTCACTCCACATCTATCCATGGCATCAAACAATTTCATTCCTTCGTCCACCATTCCCGCATGGCTACAAGCACAGATTGCAGCTAAGTAACTAACACTGTCTGGCTCAATCCCAGTTTGGCCCATTTTCTCGAAAAGCTCAAGCGCTTGTTCTCCATCTCCATACATTGCCAGTGCCATAATCATGGTATTCCACGTGACACGAGTGCTTGAGCATTTCATCTCATTGAACACTTCATAAGCTCTTCTAACAAGACCACATTTAGCATACATATCAATAACTGCATTACAAACAATCACATTGCAATCAAGATTCTTAATTTTGATATATTCATGGACACGTTCCCCTTCTTTGTTCGCCCCCAACTGTGAACAAGCAGAGAGAGCACCAAGCACAGTGACCTCGTTTGGTTCCATATTCTCCTCCCTCATTTTCTTAAAAAGCTGCAAAGCTTCTGTGGGCCGGTTCCCCTGAGCTAGCCCAGCAATTAACGCGTTCCAACTTGCTATATCTTTAACACCCATTTCATCAAACACTTGGCATGCATATTCCAAATCTCCACATTTCGAATACGCATCCAGCAAAGTTGTGCGCAACAAGACATCTGATGCAAACCCAAATCGGATCACATGGGTATGAAGCTGTGGGGTTTCTGAACGGGCCAATGCACGGGCACAGGCTTTGAGGGTGAAGGAGCAAGTAAGAGCGTCGGGCTTACAAGGCAAACGAGACATGGAGACATAAAAGGTGACAGCATCAATGGGCTTGGGGCTTTGGGCAAGGCCGCGAATGATGGCGTTCCATTCATTCTTGTACGGGAAAGGAATGCTGCGGAAGATATGGGCGGCGTAAGGGAGGTTGCCAGCGGAAGAGACGGCGCAGAAATCCAAGAATTTGGCGCGGCAAGTGTAGAATTGAAAAATGCCAGTGGTTACGAGATGGGCTTGGAGTTGTTTGAGTTGGGAGAAAGAAGAGCATTTTGACAGTAACGAATCCACGTATGCCATACCACACTAATGTCGCTTGGGAGCAGTTTTAAACGGAAATACACGCGCTTCTTTCCTTTTTCTTTTCTTTTTTGAATAAAATATTAGAAAGAAATTGACTAATATTGCAGCCCTTGAAGAGCTAAGAATCAAGCTACGACACAGGTAAAAATAATACGGGTTAACCAGTTTTCGGACCGGTCATTCAAAAATAACCAACATTTGCAAAGTTATTGAAAAATAACTATTATTTGCTACAACACGGAAAGTTCCAGCATAATATACTAGAGATCGATGCACCTGTGAATGAACTTCCAGCATCTCCAACATGCGGAAAGTTCCAGCATAATATACTGGAGATTGGAGCACCTGCGTATGAACTTCCATCATATTATGTTGGACCGGTATATTATACTGGAACTCCAGTATATTATGTTGGAGTTCGAGTATAATATACATTTTTCGGATTTCGAACAATGTTTTCGTTCAGATTTATCTTTACATGAAAAATGACTAAATTTCGATTACTTTTGAAACTGTGGCTATTTTTGAATGACAACTTGTAAATCTGACTATTTTTGAATTTCTCCCTCAACTAAGCTCAAATGAATGCCACTAGGAGTGGCAAACGGACTGGTCAGATAGGATATGGACGGGTCGAAAATGAGTAACGCATAAATGAATAAATTATCCGACCCGACTCATGTTTAATACAGATAAAAATGGGTAACTGACGGATAATATGGATATTCATATTATCCATGACTTATTGAATATGATCTCCTTTGGAATAATTCCTAGTTTCCTAAACTTGAGGAACCCCAATTTGAGGCTTTATAAATGTAAAAGTTAAACTCATTAGTTATCCATTTTCTAAGCGGATAATATGGTTCTTATCCATATTTGACCCATTTTTAAGAGGAATTTTTTCATTCCTATACACTACTTGAAACTGTATTACGCTTAATGTCCATGTTTAGTTAATTATCCCGCATAAACAAATTTTGTTTACTAAATATATACAATCCACCTTAAAAGGCTCCCAATCCATGATGTATGTCTTCAATCAAGGGATGTAGTTACACCATTTTCTTTTTTCTCTCCTATTTTCCATTCTTTCCACCCACACCCTTTAGGAGCAACAAAAAATCCATAAGCATTGAGTGCAAAAAAAAAAATGCTAACTTTGTCTAGCACGTATTGGATGTTTCTGTTCCTCTCAACAATATTTTGTCGTATTCTCCTGGCCAGCCGCACATCATAGGTTTATTAACAGCTTAGGGAGCAATATGGAAGATTGAAAATATGTCCTAAAGGGATTTCAAATCAGAAAATTTGATTTCCAATTTCAAAAGCAAGAGTAAGGGTAAAGAGTGAACCACAAAATATCAAGTAAGCAACTATCTTGTTTCTCTTTCCTGTTTGGAGATAAGCGAGGGATGTTAAGGGTCAATAGAGAAGAACCTGAATCAAGAAAGATCTTCATGTTCATGATTTCATGTACACGAGGATCATGTGGAATAAGAATTCCATCCCATGACACTTCAGCTTCAGTTTCAGTCTCTGTCTCATTCTCCTATTTGTAAGCAAGTACATCATATCAGTTAACATAACTAATTCTAAGCAGTTAACAGAACTAATGCCAAGTGTTCATAAGGTGAATCTCTTTTACTTTATTATGAATATTAACAAAACAGTAAGAACTCCATCACAGTAAGAACTAATTCTGAGTGTGTAAAAGGCAAATCATTTTTTGCACTATTAAGAACATTAAATGAAACAACAAGAATCTCATCATAGTAAACAAGACTATTTATGAATATTAAACAAAATATCAAGAACCCTATCACAACAGCAACAACAACGACATACCTTAGCATCAGAAATGAATATTTAGTACTTACTAACGAAGATTCAAAAGAAATTGATATTTTTTGCTGGGGAATATGCAAGCACGATAGTATAACAAAGCTCTTATTTCCTCAAGACAGAGTTTTGAAAGTTGTTCGTAATTCAGCAAAGATGATTATATACAACTACAATATCATACTACTTAAATATAATTTTTATACAATATGTCTTTTGTATATTTTGTATTTGATTTATACACAGTAAAAATAAATTTCATACAACTAATTATATATTATATAACTTGTCTACAACTTTTACATATTATTTCTACCCAGTTAAATACAACTATAATAACATACAACTTAAATACAAATTTTATACAAGATTTATACAATGTGTCTTGTATATTTTGTATCTGATTTATATATAGTAAAAATAAATTTCATACAACTAATTATATATTATATAATTTATATACAACTTATCCACAATTTTCTTACATTATTTTTACTCAGTTATATACAATACAATATCATACAACTTAAATATAATTTTTATACAATATTGTTCAACTTTCATACAATAGTTAAATAAAAAAATATAAATTTTCTACAGTTTTTCCACAATTTTATTACAATTTCGTAAATATAATGTATATCATGTCTTCTTCTTCTTCTTCTTCTTCTTCTTCTTCTTCTTCTTCTTCTTCTTCTTCTTCTTCTTCTTCTTCTTCTTCGAGTTTCAATCTGAAATTCAGCCAAAATCAAGTCTTATCTTCACCAAAAAACCCTCAAAATTGAGATATAAACTCCAAACCATATCCCCAATTGTTTACAACAACACCCAATCCAAATAAATAATGATTTTTGAAAATCCAAATTCGCAGTCAAAACTTCAATGCTTTTTAATGGCTTTTAATGGTGGAATTGCTGCTATCTTTTTCTTTGCTTTACATTACTGAAATTAGGGATTGATAGATAGAGAGATACGTAGAGAGAATTCCCAATTCTTTGCAACGACCCAGAATTCAAACAATAATATTTTTAAAAAAACCCAAATTCGAATTCAAAGCTTCAAAGCTTTTTAATGGTTGTCAATGGTGGAATCGTCGGTGAGTGTAAGATACGTGGGGGAGAGGGGTGGGATGTGGAGAGAGAAACGTGGGGGAGTGGAAGATAAAGTTATTTTAGGACACTAATTATTATCATTAATTCCCTTAAAATGTACATAAATGGTAATTGGGTATATATAATGTAATTATAGTAATTTGAGTAGGGAAGGTAATATAGTTTCATATAGTATATAGGAACGTAAAAATTCCTTTTTTAAAAAGTTTATTATCCAACTCATTTTTAATGGATAATATGGGTGAACAATTATTTTATTTTAATCATTTTGCCACCACTAAATGCCACCCAATGAATCCATGAAATTTAGGCTAATGTGGTACTTAGTTTGAGAAGGAGATCATTTGATGTGCGAATATAGACTAATATGGAAGTTGATAAGATATAAATTATGGAGTATTCTTAATGCGAGCTTCCTAAGTCTTGCACGCTAGTTTTTTTTCCTTTCTCATTCCTTTTATAATTGACACTTTTTTTTTCGACATCTATTCATCTATCAGATTGACATCAAAGTTGATGTAAGACATCTCAGATAAAAGTGTGTGAGACCTTCTAAATAAAACAATATAACACACCATGTCAAATATCTTTGAGTTAATTTAGTCCAATACAGACCAAGCACTAATTATTCGAATTAACTTTATTTCCTTCACCTCCTCCCCCTCTTCCTCCTTCTCATCCTACTACTTTCCAACTCCTTCTTTTTCTTATTAATTAAACAATTCATATTTAATATGATTTCGTAAAAAATAAATACATTAGGAGGTAAAATAAAAAATTTCATAATAATTTGAAATAATAACACAAAATTAGTCAAAGTATAAAGAACTATTTTATGCGCTATAAATCTTTTTTGCATTGTTAATCAACACAACTAATGTTACATGGCGCCTTCATGAGATTCTTTGGAAGGGCGACTTAAGGCTAAGAACCTGATGTCAGTGCAGTTGTTGTCCGCCAACTGACGTCCCCTACGTACGCTAGACAAGATTGTCAGTGTCGTACGAGAAAACCAATGTCAAGAGCAATTGAGAGAACAAAAATGAGAATTGAAAGAAAGCTTGATTGCATTAGTGAAATCTATTATAAAAAGGCAACGCTCTAACAATCAGTTACTTGTTACTCTGTAATCTCAAATAGAAGAGCTTATGTTAATGTTTCCCACATGCTCCACATCTCATGACAATCGCAACCACTTCAGCTCATGTTTAAGTTCCAGAGATATCCACTGCCGGTAAGTGTCGAGGGGGAGAGACATCAGTACAGAGAATTGCTTGCTTGCTAGAAAGTTTTGATTGCTTGATCTCCCCTAATAATGCTTAAAAAAATAAACCAAAGTTACAGGACTTGACCTAACTAAGCTAGGGAATCATAATGGAAATACATGGAATAAAAGTGCTCTATATTTACAATGAAAAGAGCTTAAGTTTTCTACAAGGTTGAAACATGTCCGTTGTCAGCAACCTTGTCTTTGGCATCACGATCCGCGCGGTGCTGTTGGCAGCTGCCTGCGGCTGGGCGCTAGCGAGGAATATCGGTGGGGGCGACAAAGGCACATGCACGCTTGTCACTTGGCGCAGCCAAGACCACGGGGCTGTCTGTGGCGCTAGGCGTTGAGAGGCTTACCAGAACGCCACAGGGCACGTACAAGGGGTCATGGGGCATGGCTGGAAAGCCGCCCATGACATTCTCCTCTACATGAGTTGGCAACGTCCTCGACAACTTACTTGCAATATAATCTTCAATTAGGATATTGTAGGCTTTGAGGTTTGTTCCCATCTCCCAAGTATTCTCCTCTGCATCACAACCTTGCCATTTCACAAAGCACTCTTGGTGATCCTTCCTTGAGGGGTAAATTACCTGATCATTAAGAATAGCTTCAACACGCCTTTTCCCGGTTGAATTGGGGCCTCGAATACTGGGTATTGTGAGTTGGCTCCGTGAAGGATCCTTTGTGTATTACTGAAAAGGTTTCAGAAGGCTGACATGGAAGACGGGATGGATTTTCCACCAAGCTGGGGTATCCACCCGGTATGCAACTTTTCCAATGCGCCTTTTAATGGACAAGGGTCCAATGTATTTTTGCACTAGGTGAGGGTCATAGACCCCTGCAAACAAGTACCTCTTTGGGATTTTGACCATCACTTTGTCTCCTACTTAGTATTCAACAAAGAGACGATTTTGATCAGCATGCCTCTTCATCCACTTTTGGGCTTTGACAAGATAGCTCCGCACTATCTCTAAATTTTGCTTCCATTCTTTTGAGAAGCTAGCATCTCGAGAAGATTTTGACATGTTGGTGCATTCACGGTGTGTGGGAGTAGCGGTTGCTGCCTGATAATAATTTCAAAAGTGCTTTTGTTTATACTAGAGCTCTTTTGTGAATTGAAACACAATTGATTAGCATACAGAAGCTTCACCCAATTCTTCTGCGGTCCGGTAACAAAGTGGAGGAGATATTCCTCCAACATACCATTGAACCGCTCCGTCTGGCCATTAGATTGCGAATGAAAACTTGAGTTGTGACTCAATTTTGACCCGAGGCACTTAAATAGTTGGGTTCAAAAGTTTCTAGTGAAGCGTGAGTCGCGATCACTAACTATGTCTTTGGGTAGGCCCCAATATTTGACGACATGAGAGAATAAGAGTCAAGCTATATCTTCTACTGATATATATCGTGGTGCTGCAGTGAAGGTGGCATACTTGGAAAACCGATCCACCACAACCAAGATAGTTGTAAGATCTCCGACCTTGGGCAATCCGGTCATGAAATCCAGAGAAACACTTTCCCAAGGTCTCTTTGGGACAGCTAGTGGTTCTAAGAGTCCCGCTTGTGTCAAGTGGTTTGACTTGTCCTTCTGGCATACTAGACAAGTCCTTACATACTGAGCAACATCATCGGCTATTTGAGGCCAATAATATGCACGGAGAAGTAATGCCACGGTACGTTCTTCACCGGGATGGCCGACCACAGAGTATCGTGACATTACGCCAGAAGAGTCCTTCTTAGATCTCCTCCTTTAGGAACATAAAGTCGGTTCCCTTTCACTTTCAGGAAATCATCCTCCATGTAGAACTGGCGAGTCTTGTCGTGTCCTACTAGATCAACCAAATACCGTGCAACAGGATCCTTGATGAGTAGATCCTGTATCTGGTCTTTTATAGTGGTGGTGGATACTTCACTCCCTCTTAGGGTGGCGAGTAGGAACACAGATGCTAGGTCAGCTCTCTGACTGAGTGCATCAGCAACGTGATTAGTCTTCCCACTGCGGTACTCCTGGTTGAAGTGAAATTCCGCTAGGAGTTCCTGAAACCGGCCCTGTCGGCTATCCAGCTTCGACTGGGTCATGAAATGGCTAACAGTTGTGTTGTCTTTCTTGACCACGAACGGGGTTCCCAGCAGATAATGCCTCCAAAGGCGTAAGCAATGGACGACAACCAATAATTCTTTCTCGGGGGCGGCATAGCTCCACTCTGCATCCTTCAGCTTCCGACTCTTGTATGCTACGAGATGCCCTTCTTGTAGTAAGACCCTGCCAAGAGCATAGTCGGATGCATCCATTTGTACCTCGAATGGCTTGGCCAAATCAAGGAGGGACAAGACGGGGCTACTAGACATATCTGCTTTTAATGCATTGAAGGCCTCCGCTCGCCTAGGTCCCCTATCCCAAGGCTTGACCTTCTTGAGGAGTTCTGTCAGCGACACTGCGATGAGGGAGTAATTTTTCACAAATCACCGATAGAACCTGCATAGGTTAAGGAACGCCCTCAAGGCATTGATATCCTTGGGCGGCGGCCAATCTGTGATAACTTGAATCTTTTGATGGTCCATTTTGATCCGCCCTTCCTCAATGACATGTCCTAGGAAGTCAATCTACTTTTGAGAAAAGGAGCACTTGGATAGCTTCACATACAATTCGTGCTCCCGCAACTGGGCTAGGACCTTCTGCAAGTGCTCCACGTATTCTTCCAATATTAGGCTATAAACCACAATGTCATCCAAATAGACCACCACAAATTGGTCAATGTACTCTCGGAAGACTTGGTTCATCAGGGTGCAAAATGTGGTTGGAGCACCAATCAAAGCCAACGACATAACTAGGAAGTTGAACGACCCATATCTTGTCACACAGGTCGTCTTGTGTTCATCACCCTCAGCAATTCGGACTTGCCAATACCCTGTCTTCAAGTCAATTTTTGTGAACACCGTCGCACTCTCCAATTTATCGAACAAGTCTGCCATGAGCGGAATAAGATACTTGTTCTTCACAGTGATTTTGTTTAGAGTCCGGTAATCCACACATAGTCGTAGACTACCATAATGTTTCTTTTGGAATAGCACAGAGGACCTATATGGGGACTTGGGGGGGGGGGGAACAATGATCCCTGTGTCTAGCATCTCCGTCAGCTGTCTGCGAAGCTTGGTGAGTTTGGGTTGTGACATTCTATCCGGGCAGGTGGCTTTGCACCCGACACCAACTCAATCTCATGGTCCACAGTGCGCCTAGGCGGGAGTCGCTTCGGCATATCCTGTGGGATGACGTCTTCAAACTCCAGTAGTATCTCCTTTACGGGTGTAGGAATTGGACCCAAGGAGCATTTTACCTCTTCAATGCATACGGTAGCCAGGAACGTAGGTTCATATATTTTGACTCCCTTCTTCAGCTGCAAGGCCGAGATGTTCTTAGCGGCCATCTTCATGGTCATGCACAGGATAATGCAGGGCTTGGCCCCGTTTTCTCCCATTATCAGAAGCATGTCTGCATATAGTACGAGCATGGTGTTAGTTTTCCTCAAGAATTCCAGCCCAACTATCAACTCGAAGTCATCTATGATCACCACGCGCAAGTTGAATTTTACTTCATAAGGACCCAGCTTCACTGGTACTTCTTTGGCTATTCCACCCACTAGCTGAGGAGGTGAGTTTATAGCCTTGATATGAACTCTTCCCTTTCCTACAACTATACCAACGCGTTCCACTTGAGTTGAGGCCAAGTAGTTGTGGGTAGCACCTATATCTATTATCTCTTGAATGGGCTTGCCATTTATCTTCAGTTCAACGAACATCAAGGTCCTCTCTTGTTTAAGAGGAGTCCCCTCATTCGTCTTATTTTTCCTTTTCTTGGTGATTGGTCAGGGGTCCTTCTACTTACGAATACCATCACTGGTTCCCGCTAATGTCTCAGAAATAGAACTAACAATTGTATTGAAGGCATTGGTTGGTTCAGTCTGCTCCCATCATCTGCTTCGTCATCCGTCCCATCATCAAAAGCTTGATGGGCGTTCATCTGTGCATGTGGGCATTCATTATTACAATGTGGCCCGGCGTAATGATGGTATCTCGAAGGGGGCTTTCTCCTCTGATCATTGTTGTTTGACGCAACACTGTTGCTGCCTGAGGAATGGGCCTTAGATTTGGTTGCACTCCGATCTCCCCCACTTATGCTAGGGCCACCATTGTTAGGCTGGCCTCCTTTGTATCCCGCTCGGACAAGCAGTTGAGGCATATCCTTCTGAGCTTTCACTTGATAGTCCCCAAGGCATTTTGCTGCTTGGATCACTTTGGGTAGGGTATCTACCATTTGTCTTTGCAGCTCCATACGGGCATAAGGTTTTAAACCTTCCAAGAATGTGAAGAGTTTGTATTTGTCCCCCATGTCACATATGTTCAGCATGAGCGCGGAGAATTCTCGCTTAATCCCGCACTGATTTGGTCTGGCGGAGCTCCCATAGTTTTCTCCTTGCATTGTACTCAACATTTTTGGGGAAGAACTGTAGGCGTATGGCTGCCTTCAGTTCTGCCCATGTCTCCAGAGCATCTTCACAGGCCCTGATGGCTTCGTACTTCACCTTCCACCAGAGTTTAGCATCACTTTGAAGATACATGGCGGCAATTGCTACCTTCTTGGCTTCTTCTAAGCCTCCCACGACATCGAAGTACTGCTCGATGTCGAAGATGAAGTTTTCCACTTCTTTAGCATTCCGATCTCCACTGTGTGGCTTTGGCTCAGGAATTTTCAGTTTTGTGCTACAGGTGCGAGGTTCACAACACCCCGATTTGGTTTCCACCTCCTCGAAGCAAGCCTTGTAGAGCAACATTGACAACATTGAGCTGGCCTGTCAAGTTGTCTATAGTTTGTTGCATGGCAGTCACCCTATCTGCCTCTTGTGCCTTGTAGGCTAAATCCTCGGCACACTCCTATTGGAGGCCCTCGAATTTACCAAAAATTTTGGCTGCCTCAGTGGCTTCCGTTTGTCGGTCTCCTTTAGAGTCGCGATTGTTGGTTTCTATGTCAGCTTTGCCTGGAGCATTCTGCGGTCCAAGTCGTCCAACCTTTGCACTAGGCTGGTTCGTAGTTCGGGCACCATATCTACGATGGGTCGTAATACGTCAACCGTCTCTTCAAGGGCTGCAATGCGGTCCTCATGATTCACCATGGTAAAAAATGACGCTAATGGAAATGCGTTCCCTCGTCCGATGTCGAGCCTAGGATCTGGTACCAACTGTTATGCGGGGCCTTCTTGAGATTCCTTAGAAGGACGACATAAGGCTAAGCAACTGATATCAGTGCAACTGCTGTCTGCTAACTGAGGTCCTCTCCATACGCTAGACGAGATTGTCAGTGCCGTACGGGAAAACCAATGTCAAGAGCAATTGAGAGAAAAAAAATGAGAATTGAAAGAAAGCTTGATTCCATTAATAAAAGCTATTACAAAAAGGCAACGCGATATCAAGGGAGAGAGACACCAGTACAGAGAATTGCTTGCTTGCTAGAAAGTTTTGATTGCTTGATCCCCCATAATAATGCTTAAAAAAATAAACCAAAGTTACAAGACTTGGCCTAACTAAGCTATGTTCACATACAATATTGTCCATCCTTTCTTCCAATTAATTTTCTTGAGATCTTAAGTTATTAATAATTTATATACTTTACTTTTACTACTATTGTTGTTACATTTGTTACTACTACTATTATTAATATTAGTATTAGTATTAGAGTATTATTATTATGATTACTACTACTACTACTACTATTACTACTACTAATATTATTACCATTATTATTATTATTATGATAATAATTATTATTATTACTATTATTATTATTATTATTCATTCATTCATTCTTTCTCATCGCCTTTTGTGGAAAAAATACATCATTTTCCTTTATTTAGTTAAATAGTAATGTTTCTTTAATCCTACACTTTATAAATATTTGTTCCAAGAACATTAGAGTTTTACACTTATCAATTAGTATAATGGATATTTTATATGCTAATATACATAGTATTATAAAAAAATAGTCATTAAAATATTTTATTAAAGTTAGAAGCCCAAAAAAGTACTAGGAAGAAAGTAATTCCAGGACCATTTCAAGCCCAAATTTCGGCCATCAACCAGCCTATGAAGACCAAATATCCAAAGACCAAATTTATTCGTAGTTGGCCCATTTATTTAACCCACTCAACCAAGAAGAAATGGCGTGGGGTAGCCACAATTTAAGGTGATATTTATTTTTTATCCAGCATTTTTAATGATGAGCAAAAGTAGCTACTAGTCTATTAAAATTAATATGAATAAACAGTGTTACCCTTTCCTGTAAAAATTGCGCGGGACATCCTATTTGGTCGCCCCCATTTAACCTATATCCGCTTTTTTGTCTTTATAACTGGGAACTTCAGCCCCGTATGCTGAAATTCCCCAGTTAAAAAGATAAAACTTCAGCTCTAGAGCTGAAGTTCTCTAGTGTAACTTGGGGAACTTCAGCCCCGTATGCTGAAGTTTTTGTCTTTATAACTGGGGAACTTCAGCCCCGTATGCTGAAGTTCCCCAGTTACAAAGATAAAACTTCAGCTCTAGAGCTGAAGTTCCCCATTTACGAACTTCAGCTCTCCCAAGTTATAAAGACAACAACTTCAACATACGGGCTGAAGTTCCCCAGTTACAAAGACAAAACGTCAGCTCTAGAGAACTTCAGCTTTAGAGCTGAAGTTTTGTCTTTGTAAACTGGGGAACTTCAGCCCGTATGCTGAAGTTTTTGTCTTTATAACTGGGGAACTTCAGCCCCGTATGCTGAAGTTCCCCATTTACGAACTTCAGCTCTCCCAAGTTATAAAGACAACAACTTCAGCATACAGAGCTGAAGTTCCCCAGTTACAAAAACAAACTTCAGGACAAAGATAATTGTGTTAAGGAAATGTAGTCCTGAAGTCTTGAAGTTAAGTTCAAAAGTTAAGGACCTGTATTCCTGAAGTTTAGTTCAAAGGTTAAGGACGAAGTCTTTTTTACTTTTGGACTTGGATCTCAAAGTTAAGGACTGAAAACTATAAGTTAAGGACTTATTGTCCTTAACTTTTTAACTTGAAACTTAAAGTTAAGGACTGCTTGTCCTTAACTTTTTAACTTGAGACATGAAGTTAAGGACTACTTGTCCTTAACTTTTGAACTTGAAACTTGAAGTTAAGGACTGCTTGTCCTTAACTTTTGAACTTGAAACTTGAAGTTAAGGACCTTCAAACATGCGCAAGGGTATTTTCAAACTTGCGCAAGGACCTTCTATCACGTTCAACCTCCTCCTTGAGAAGTTATAGCATAAGGGTATTTTCGTCCAGTCAAGTAAAAATTCATTAACTAATGGCTAAAGAATAAATACATTTAAAACACTAATTTTAAAATAAAGACAGCTTCTATTAGTGGCTATTTGTATACATCGCCCCTCAACCAACCAAATTAGGCCCAAACGAAATCCTCAATTTTAGCCCATACCCATAGAACCCTCTCAATCCTTAATCCTAGCCCTTTGATCTTGATCCAATGGCCTCATTTGCTTCTCACATAACAAGGAATATAAACCCTCTCATTATCTGCTCCCTAACTGCTTCTTCTTCTTCTTCTTCTTTTGGCGAAAAGAACAAACTCTTCTCCAACTGAAGCCAGCAAATGCTTCACCCGTTTATGGTAAGAAGCACTGCCCCCTCTTTATTGAAACTTGCAATGGCTACCCACCTCCCTAGCCCCCAACAATCAGAAGCATCTTGACCATGATGAAGATTCAAAATCCAAAAGTTGCAATCTCCCGCTCAAAAAACCGTACCCTAAGTTTCCTTCACCTATAAATACCGGCATTTGGATGCTATTTAAAAAAAAAACATTTTGGCCCGCCTATTTTCACCTCAAATTTGATGGTTTTCCGCCGCTTCTAATAACCTTTTGGATCGCCCCTTCTATCTCCCTTAACCCCTTTGTTGACGATCTTCTAAAGGAGTTGAGCCAAAGCCGGAGATAGATCTTCTTGACGACGCCCCATTCACTGCCCACAAAAAGGTCAGTGACTTTAAAATTTCGTCTTTTTGTTTTCTTTTGCTATCCAGGTGTTCTACCCGTGGCTTCAGGAGGTATTCACGTTTGGCATATGCCTGCTCTGACCGAGTTGAAGGGCATTTAAACGTTCATTTTCAAAATTATGGTGGGAAACAAAAAAAACCCCTTCTATTCAATATCTCTATGGGGTAAAAACGGAGTTAAGAAAAACTCTCGTTAAGTAACTATGAATAATAATGAAAGTACTTATTTTTTTTCAAAAACGAAATATCCAATTGATAAAAATGGAAGAAAGATGACACGACCTTTTATGACTATTGCTCATTTTGAGCATAAAGCGGTTTATTCCTATCCTTATGAATCGGCTTTTCCAATCGCCCCGCGAAGACAGACGTTCAGAAAGGTTCTCGAGATTCTCAATCGCTCTTTTTAGTGGGGAGGAATAGTGCGGAGACTTGAAGTAAATGTCCCATTTTTTGTTTTAAAAAACGTGTGTTATAGTTTATTTTCCATGAAGAAAGTGTGATTTGAAATCTGTGTGTGCATAGAAATCATGTGTAAGGATTGTGTGTATTCTGACTTAATTGAATAGGAATACAACTAAGTACCTAGAGGAATGAATTTATAATGGTTAATACGATAATTGTTAATTTTAAGGCTCTTGCTTAAAACACTACTATATGTGCTTTTTGTGTTTCAATTGATAAGTTAGAGTATTTGTTTCTTTTCCAGAATGTATAAACTTAAATTTTGTCTCTATTCCATAAGTAAAAATTATGGCTTAGGTACCATTGTATGTGTTTGAGACGGCGCTTTAAGTTTACCGTTTCTCTACTTTAAATATCATAAGAAGAATGATGTTATTAATTACCTCCATGTCTAGTTGAATGATCTCATTATGTTAAAAAAATCAGCTTTAAACAGATTTTTGTATCTAAAGAATCATAAAAGTTTGCTGGTTAGATTTTGTATACAAGTAGAGATTGTGCTAATTGAATAGCTTTTAACAAAGCGCTAACATATTTAGTTCTTAACTTGTGTGTATTTAATTAATGAATTTGGTTTATTACATCTAGTTAAACATAAGGAATATTGTCATAATGGTGTTTCTTTGCAAGCAATTTGATATGTTAAAGCTATAACAACTATTAGTGAGCTTGAATTTTAAGTCAAAAATTTTTACATACTTGCGACTAGGATTAAGAATGAACGTTTGGGGTTAAATAGTTCAAATATCAATTTAATGCCTAATGACTGTCTTTACAAAGCTAAGTTGATATCTAAATATGGCTCTATACATTTCTTGAAAAGTATAGTAGCTTAGTTACAATTTCTTTTATGTTCATATTGTAGAGGATAATAGCCAACATTAGAAGCCCTATTTTTAGGGTTTTATTTGAGAGTTTAGATACCATGCTCAAAGGTTTAATGTTTATTTCTTGGAACTGAATAGCTTTGCAGGTTTTGAGTAAAATTTAAATTTTATTTTACAAACTAGAAGTATTGGAATAAAAAAGTGAATCTCCATGAAGTTATATGTGCATTATTTTATCTGTAATCTATAGTACAAACCATGAGTTAAAATTCCAGGTTTACGAATACTCCGGATATTCTTGCATACCATGTCCTCTGAAAAGTATATCATATGCTTTGACAAATGAATGACATCTGACTAAAACGTGTTGGACTTTGTTAAATTTGAATTCTAAAGTCAGACTTCTCTGTCATAAGGTAGTAGTGAGATGCTGATATAAGTTCATTTCTTATTTTTGAGTTGTGTAGCCCGGGTTGAGAACCTTCCATGTACAGAAATCATGTATTTAGGATGTAATTATCTTACTCAATGCCATAAGCGTCATTGGTCATAGCTAGATTACCGCTCAAGTTTTAATTACAGCTTATTGCAAGGTATTCACTAATATGGGAACTTTATTCACTGCGTCAACTTTCTTTCATCATATATGGTTATTATGTTTGTTTAGATACTTAGGGTGAGAAGTGAGTTAGTTCAAGGATGTGTATTTGCAATACGAGCATCTCACATCTCGGGTGCTCTTTTCTTTTTCTGTGAATTGAAGATTTATATAATGTTGTAGATATCTTATATTGTTAAGAATCATATAATTTCTCTAATTCTTTATTTCTCTTTTGTCTTTGCATGAACACTTGGAACAAAACATGGGGTCTTAATGTAAGACTCGCCCATACCCGAGCATGGAGCTAATGCAACACATTTTCTTAGAATATACCAGATATCAAGAAGAAGAAAAAAAGTGAAACGCTTGGGTCGCCTATGACGTTTTTCTTATCTTTTATTTTACATCCATTTTGTCTAACTTCTTGATTACGGCTGGTTTATTTGTATCTCACGTTTAGCATGGGTTTTGGTAATCAAGTTTATTTAATTATTTAATATTTCTGCTAAATAGAGTACTCGTTTATCACATAGGACTAACATTAACTTAGATGAAGACTTGAAACTTTCTCTTTATTTCTACTTTCTAACCCATGAACACTCAAGGATTTGGAGTCTGCCAGGGTCTTGATAAATCTTTTGATACGAATAATGTATCCAGATTTGAGTTTCAAACCAAAATAATAGTTCTTTTCAAACGTCTAAGCTCTTTTGGCTTTGGTGTACTTTTAACCAAGAAACTTTTTAAGACTAAGTTTAATGGATTTCAAACAAAACAGCCATCCTTTAGTTGTTAAAGCCCTAATTAACTTGGCATCAACTTCTAACCTTTTTAAAGAACGCTAATATTTTTAGAGATTCTTGAGAAATTTAAACGAAGAAATGGCGTGGGGTAGCCACAATTTAAGGTGGTATTTATTTTTTATCCAGCATTTTTTATGCTGAGCAAAAGTAGCCACTAGTCTATTAAAATTAATATGAATAGACAGTGTTACCCTTTCCTGTAAAAATTGTGCGGGGCATCCTATTTGGTCGCCCCCATTTAACCTATATCCACTTTTTTGTCTTTATAACTGGGGAACTTTAGCCCCGTATGCTGAAGTTCCCCAGTTACAAAGACA
>ML317352.1:0-33454 GCA_005239505.1 Nicotiana paniculata
TATTACTTGTCGACCACGTACACTTGCGTGTGCATTGGGAAATCAACCAACAAGTACCATGTTTTACTGATTCGCCCGAGGGGCCTTTTGAGTGGTTCTACTGAGTGAGGCCGAGGGACTGATTGTAAGGATATGATACGCCACGAGGTGGCTTGATATTAGCGCTTGGGCTGAAGGAGCCCCTCCGAAGTCTGCAGACACCCCCAGTGAGCGCAGAGAGTACCGAGTGCCGAGTGATGAGTGATTGGGAGGCATGAGTGACTGTGAGGTGCTGAGTGACTGATTATGAGTGACTGTAAGGCATGCACGAGGGGCTGATTATGATACATGTTTTTCCCGAGGGGCTACTTATGATTTTACTACTTTCACTCTAAACTTATGAAATATGTTTTTTCCGAGAAGACTTTATATGATTCGTTTCATTTCCATACTAAATCTTTCGGTTTGAAGTTAGTAATAATATGCATTCTTCAAAGGACTTTTCTAAAGTTGATTTTAAGGCATGATGATTTCATATATCTAAGTTTATACTGCTGGAAAGAAAGGTTGTGCATATTGTGAATTGATCACATTGATTTCTATTTGATTTCTTGCCACTTATACTTGATTTATTTTCATTACTACTGAGTTGGCGTACTCACATTACTCCATGTACCCCTTTGTGCAGATTCAGGTGCACATACCGAGCATTAGCCATTTAGTCCGTGTGGAGCCGGATTGCGGGATATAGAGGTAGCTGTTCAGCGTCCGCATCATCTCTGCTTTCCCTTCTTGTTGTATCTAGCTTTTATTCGAAGATTTTGTATTATAATAGTATATCTTTGGCTTATTTTCCTTAGATGCTCACAACATGTTGGCTCCGGGTTTTGGGGTTGGTGGCACTATTTATTGGCCTACTTATTTAGTAAACTCTGTATATTTTATGAAATTCTTGAAATTGGATTGGGTTTTGGAAGAAATTGTAAACATGTGGTATATTGGCTAGCCTAGTTCCACGATAGGCGCCATCATGGTCGGTCTGGGTTTTGCGGTCGTGACATTAACACCCTTTGATTTCGACAACACGTAATGGCAGATCGAAGTAGGGAAAATCCGTAAGATATTCTTCAGAAAGATTGTATCGTACTCCCTTATAATTGTAAAATCTCACATTTCTTAAGATGCTATGAAACCTTGTTGAATTTCTATGAAAATCTCGTTGAAAATGATATGAAAATATTGTTGAAGACGATATGAAAATCTCACGTTACTAGTAGTCTTGTATGAGTTCTTGTATCAAATTCTATATAATCTCTTTGTGAAATTGATCTTATCCTTGTATGGTACTTGCTGGAGCAATAACATTGAATGACTTATATGGATTTGGTGAATTCCATGTCTTTGTGAATTTGTCAAAATCTTGAATTGAGAAGTCTTTTGTTTTGATAAGATTCTTTAATCAAATGGAATGAGGTGCTCATCTCTTTACTTGTTGTCACCTAGACAAGTGATTTAAGAGTCACTTAATGGCTCTTATGTGGCTACCACGTGGGGGTCTTTGTCCCCACCTACTAACTATCCACAAAAACTTAATTACATGGTTAATCTCCCATTAAACCAATAATTAACCAATTACCCACATGATTAAGAATTATCTCAAATTACTAAAAATACTACTCATTTTTAACACACCTTATACACCTCACTATCATGGTCATGTGGTACCTTGTATGGCACTAGTCCATAAATACAGAGTATTTTAGCTCGGACCGTATTATATCCCAACATGTTAAACTTTGACGAAAATTCATTTTCTTTGATTTCCTTACCCTCTCCCCTTCAAGAATTTACTCACCACTTGTTTGAAATAGCATAATGCTTATAGCCCAAAATAGTCCCATTCTCGAACTTACGTCGATTAGCTTACGATGAAATTTTAACATACGAAAATGCGGGATGTAACATCTCATTTCCGAGCTTTCCCCAATTTATTTATGAATTAATTTCATGTAGAAAATAATATGGGGTGTAACATTACCCAACCCTAAATGTAATATTCTTAAAATTCACCCCCAGACCCACGTGCCCGGATTTCGGAATGTTTTGAAGAAAATTGTTAATCATAACCTTAGGAACATAAATATATGATTTTTAACAAATTCCCTAACAATTTCCATGGTAAAATGCCATGCCCCAACCTTAGAGAGCGCGACCGGCGTTCAACCGAGTGGACCTGGTCGAGCAAGCCTATTAAACCTTTCCTACCCGACTCATTCATAATCTGAAAAGGGAACATATCACTATTTGTTAAACAGGAAAGGGATCAGTTATATAAATATATAGACATTTCTAGTTCATTCTTCCTTACATACATTATGCCATAGTTAAGTTTCCAAAAGCACATACAGGTTACAATTTAGTGGAAAAGAGTTTCAAATACAACTTGATCCAGTGACCACCTCGACACCCATACATGACCATCATAATCGTCTATGGAGCCTCTAAAGATACAAAGGACCAATATGACCATGTTGTCAACAAGGCCCCGACTTTACCTCAAAATATGGATACTCATACAAAAAGAAGAACTACATGACCCCCGGGAGAAATGGGGGCTCACCAAGACTGCTGTGAGGAGAGAAAGAGAGCACCACTATGTACGATCGGCGCTATCTGTGATGGAACCACCTACATCCATTCAAAGATGTATCACCCCCGGTAAAGGGGACGTTAGTATTGTCGAATAGTTCTAGATGTAAAGGCAAACACCAATATTAGTAGAATGAACAGTGAAGCAAAGAGAAGGCAGGCATAATAATGAATAAGTGCTTCACAGACATACACAAGAAAAACCAAGTAAGGATCAGATAGTTTCCATTTAAATCTTTCCATCTCTTTTAGGTTAATAATCTTTAGTGCCAAGTGCCACCACTCATAATGCCATCGTGTTTTTACACGGATTCCAGTCGAGGCCCGGCGGGATAAGCCATCCCAAGTGAGACATATCCATATCCACAATTTAAGTCAATAATTCCAACACAAATTCCACCATGTGTACAACATGGCGTCCAATATCGGCCCAATCGGCTAAGGCATCTCACTTGAGACATAACCTATTTCAATTGTTCAACTCAATTCACATGTCTTTCCCATCTTTCATTACATGGCACAAGCAGCCTCATTTGTTAATTCGTTCTCGGCACTTGGACGCTTTTTCTTTTTCAATTCAAATCTTTCCCCTTTTTATAAGTTCAAATAACAGTATCAATCATATCGATAAGTTCTATCACATAAGGCAGTGTACACATTAAGGGAAAGAGCTTGGAAGTCATAGCACGTTCTCAAATAGCATGATTACACGGTAAATATTTAGAACAATTGTGGAGCATAAATCTTTCATCCCAAAAGTCCGTAGGGTACTGTTCAATCCAAAAAGTCCGAACCGTGAAGAATTTCTAATATAATAATGCAGGAATCTAACTGGGCACCACGAAATCTCGAATTTTTGGTTAAAAAATTTATGGGTCCTTACATCAAATCCCAATTTTTACCTAAAACCTAGGTTTTCATCTAAACCCTTCATTTCACCAATTTTAACATGTTAATCTTCCCATAATCTATGTATGCGACTCATGTTGTGTAGAAATTACTTACCTCAAAGTACTAGGTGAAAACCCTTTTCCAAGAGCTCAAAAGATCGCCCAAGAGACGAAAGAAAGTGAGATAAATGGTCTAATTCCGGCATTAAATGAACTGGACACATGCCTCTGATGTCGCATTTGTGACACTAGGTTCACAAATGCGACAAACCAATCGCAAATGCAAAACCTGGGCTTAAGCTGCTGAGGTCTCAAATACGATGAAAGTGTCATAAATTCGAACACTGTTGAGGTAGAAAATGCGGCTAGGTGTTGCAAATACGAACACTGCCCAAGTCGAGCTTCTTCTCAATTGTAAATCTCTTCTCGCAAATGCGAACTATTTCTCGCATTTGCGAGACCTACATCACTAGAAAAATGAAGTGTTTTCAACTCCTTCTGAACGTTCGAAACTCTGGCTCCACACCAACTACCCACACAAGTATAAAAATCTATACAAACTCGCTCGAGTGATCAAAACACGGAAATAACATCAAAAACTAAGAATAAGACGCAAAAATGCATGGAATTACTCATGAACTCAAAAACTGCCAAAAAGACTTCGGCTCGTCTAATTCCTACCAAATCAACTTGGAATAACACCAAATTTTGCGTTCAAGTAAATGACATTGCAGAACTATTCCCGGTCTCGAAATTTTTTGGACCTCAATATCACCAAAACCCGCTCACAAAATTTAAAGAACTTCTAAACCTTCAAAGAACCAACTTTCGCTATTAGGCGCCAAAACATTCCTGGGTAATCCAAAATCTGATCTGAGCATACGCGCAAGTCTGAAATCACCACACAAGCCTATTGGAATCGTCAAATATCAATTCGGAGGTAGTCCACTCAAAATGTTGACCAAAGTCAAACTTGGCCTTTTAAGGCCAACTTAAGGAACCAAGTGTTCTGATTCCAAACCGAACCCTTCCAAATCTCAAACAGACTATCCCCCCAAGTCACAAAACAGTAAAAGCACATACGGGAGTCTTATTTAGGGGAACGCGAATTCTGAAAGCAAAATGACCCGTCGGATCGTTACACACCTCAAATAAGAACCGTTCTAAAATTTAAGTTGACAATCCAAATGATTTAAAATCATTCTAGTTGAAATTTTAATTTACGTACACAGTTCAAATAAGGAATCATATTTTATATAAAAATTTACCCTGTATAAATTATTTCCTTATTTGAATTATGTAACATCAATATAACAATTTTCACGTTAGTTTTTCAGATATTTAGTAATTTAAAATTAACTATTGTGCCTGTGAAATATAAGATTTATACAAATTTATCTTATGGGCTATGCTTAGAAGATCTATTATGTAGAGTGTTTTTTCTATTTAATTTCTCTATCCCTTATTAATGATCAAACCATTTATATATATAAATAAAAAAATTATAATATCACGACCCAAAATCCAACTAGTCATGATGGCATCTAACCCGACTCACTAGGTAAGCAAATTTAACAATAATCCAATTCAAACGAGATATACTGAGAGAAATTATGATAATATGACTGAACTTTTATACAAATAATTTCCAAGGACTGGTAGTACAAATCATGAGCTTCTAATATTTGGAATTTACAAAGCTACTTCGAAATAAATACATCATCCGTCCGAAATGTACTTAAACAGATTTTTATAAGTCTAAAGCTACCATGAACAAGAGGCAACTATAGTCGGAACGTAGGTACGTCTTCAGTGCTAGCTCCCATCATACACAGCAATATCAGCATCCAAAATCTGCATGCAACATGCAGAAGTGTAGTATGAGTACAACCAACACCATGTACTCAATAAGTAACAAACCATAACCTTAGGTTGAAAGAAGTGGCAAGCTGGGCCAAGGGTCAGATTCCAACACCAGTATCCAACAACAGCTCATAATGATATAATAAAAGTGGTACATGGAATAACTCACAGATACAATGCTAAGTCTGTTCACATTTCTAGAAAAATAGGCATCATTTTCAAATGTAACAGTAAAACCCAAATTTTTTACCGAAATCACCAAAATATAAGTCAGTTTTTAACAAAGTAATTTTTCCTAAAACTTTTCAATAATTAAATGTTTCATTATCATATATCATGAGGAAAGTACATCTCTATGCCTACATGTCAATGCGCATGTGACTGTCATGAGTGTGACTATATCATACAACATAAGGAAATGCATCTTTATGCATGTATGTCAAGTATCCATGCCAACAATAATGCAATATGATGATAAAGACATGTGCATACTCTCGGAGTATCAATGAACTCAGTCCTCCTAATCAATAAATTATCATAGTCACTCAGTCATCACAGTCTCTCTACAATCGCGCTCGGCACTCAAACTCAGTACTGTACAAGGTAGAACCCAAATGCAAATAAATATGAGGCAGATCGAACCCAAATGCAAATGAAACAATAGCAATTGTGCTCACTGTGGGTGTGGAGACTTCGGAGGGAGATATCCGGCCCAAGAGCTATAATAAGCCAAATACTGGCATGAATCAATAAAGTCTGTTGTGGCGTGCAGCTTGATCACATAAATGTCACTCACAAACAGGCCTTCGGCCTTACTCAGCCATCAATCTCTCCAGTCTCTCAGGCTCACAATGTGATGAATATCAGACCCAAAATGATGATGTAATGTATCAATAAATGGTAACAGAGTCTGAGCTATTGCACATGCGCCAAGAACCAGCCTCCTTCAACGAATGTAACATGCGATAAAAATGATCTGAACCTCGTCAGAAACTCATCCGAGCCACTCGGGACCCCGTTCAAATATACCAACAAGTCCCATAACATTACACGGACCTACTCGAGGCCTCAAATCACACATAATAACATGGGGACGACGAATTCAACCACAAATCAGACTTAATGAATTTTTGAACTTTCAACTTCCAAGACTCGCGCCGAAACATATTAAATCAATGCGGAATGGACTCAAATTTTTCGTACAAGTTTGAAATGACATAACAAATCTATTCCAATTCTATAAACCACAGTCCGAATCCAATATCCTCAAAGTCAATTCACGGTCAAACATATGAATTTTCCAAACCTTCAAATTTCAAACTTTCGCCAATTAGTGCTGAAATCTTCAAGAAACAGACCTTCTTCCTCGAACGTGCCAAGGGTAGTTCCAAATCCATCAAAGCACTGTGAAACCTTACCCTGCACCTACCCGGGAGTGATCCCACGTCATCCTATTCCGCATATCGTTACAACACAACATAACTTAATATCATTACTCCAACCTTAGTCTGTAAACTTCGAAATCAAATTTCCAACATCCGAAATTCCTTACAAGACCCCAATCTCACATTTTCACATTATATAAGTTTGACTAAGTTGTATCAAGCCATATCCAAAGCCCAAGATGCCATCTCATGATATACCACATAACTCAGATGCTCACAAAAATATCTTCTGGCAACAGCAACTGCTCAAAACAAACCTGATTCCGGTAACAAATCTCATATCAAACAAAATATCATTCAAAACCTTTGCACATTATCAACGATGGAAGAAACACGCAGAAACTCATAACCGCTTATCGGATCAACAAGTCATGGAGCTCTCTCGACTAACTAGAACCATAACCCATATTCTAAGCTGACTTCCGATATTAGTCTTCCGAACACATCGTAAACAAATTCGATAGCAACCGCCTCAAGCCCAAAGACTTCATCGCATCAAATACAAGCTACTCCACTAACATGCCACACCAATACTACCCATATCCAAAAATTGTGCAATTCGTGCACCAATGCACAACAATTCAAATGCACTCAAAAATGAAAAATGACTCAACTAAGAGAACCATCTCGCAAGCTCAACAAGTACCACCACTAACACAATGCTACAATCACATCACATAGTAGAACCAAAACACATGAATCTAACACAAAGGATCATATCCCAAAATAATTTTGCTGCAATGTGTAACCATCCAAGCACCAGCCCAGATGAAATACCTCCATTCACCATGATCAAAATAAAAAACAACACGCAATTCGACATCAAATACACGAAAGCGTGTGACCAAAACCATGGAGAACAAAATAGCACAATATACCACAGCTCGAGAGAACATAACCAAGGCGCAATCAACCATTCAAAACCCCAATAACCATCTCGCTCAAATCCCGCTACAATACCCAAATAGAGCTGCACCATATGTGCGTATAACCAACAAATCACAACCCCTTGTAGCATAGAAGAGTAACACATGGAACATATCATAACATGGACTAGCTCAACTCTTAACTGAATGGCACATCCCTCAACAATAGCAGTATGGAGTCAACCAATCCAACCCCGTGTAGAATACACAGCCTCATTGGGAATAGGCCCCAAATCAACTCTGGTCATCCACAAATTGATAAATAACCCTCCAAAAATCCACAATGACCCAACCATGACACATACTGCTATATGGCTAGCTTTGGCCACACTTTAATAGTCCACAATCACGAAATAGTTTGCTTCTGAGAACTCCCTATCTCTAAATCCTTAGAACACACGAATCACCATATCGGATCCCAACTCCACCACCTGAATGTCTAATACATCTCTCATACACGATCATCCCACAAATAACACTTTTATATCTCTTACGTGCCACATAGCAAAATTTGAACATTAGCAGTCGATCAACCAGGCGAGTAGCACAATACCAATGAAGCATCCGTAAGTCAAAAGACAGCGCATTCTGAATATACACCCTACTCAGGGAATACTAATTAGTGCCAACATCCAAAATCGTTTGTGTTGCATAAACTCATGATCTTCCTTTTGAAATTGTATCATATACTTTCACATGCAAATACCAATCTCAAACAACACCTCATATATCATGCCATCATATGAAAAGTACGGGAATCTCATAATCAACCCTGAGTCACAAGAAGAATACATACCCCGTCAGTCGGAAATCCTCAGTTTGATATCACCTAGGAGAAAATCACAATACACAACATGCTTCTCGTGTTGGTAGAAAATATCCATCTCAGATCGGGGTAGGAACCATCGAAAAATCTGCGAAGCCCATTTGCTCATAACCAACCCATCAAAACTAAATCTCCCTAACACAACCAAGCATGCGGGTCGCCAAACCCAAGAGTATTTCCACAAAACACCTATAGAAACTCACCATATCATAAGTACCCAAAGAACCGATCATATCCATTTTTGTGCTGATCCAACCTACTACTAAACTGTCCTATTTCTCTGAGTTCCTTTTGAATTAACCTCACGGTTACACTTCTTTTTGACAGAACGCCACGATCCTTTAACAAACCTCACCCCACGAGATAGAAGAATGGAATCACACCTCCCTAAGGCCCATAAGACACCGTATTCCCTCTTAAGCACCCCAAACGTACTACAATCGCGACACCTGTGTTGAAGAGACCTTCTGTGAGTCTAAAATCGTTTCCTTCACCCTCCTAATACTGAAATGTATAATCCATAATAATATAGAAATACCTCAAGTCTCGACACCATCCAACGTAAATCTCAGATTCTAGCGATATACACTTCCAAAAAATTCTCAATTGCTACATATAAATCTTGAACCTATTAGAACCTTCTTAAGAGTCATCTACTCTGCTCACATCTCATTTGCAGCGCCCCAAACGAGCCAAACGAATTGTGTCTCATTAGGACGACGAGACCCAAGGAGGTAATCCATACATTTAAGCAACCAAGAAAATTCCTACTACATGAGTACTACATCCCTCAGGAATAAGAACTCAATCATTCCATGATTCTCACATATCCATAGTGTAATGTAACCCGTATCCAGAAATTCCCTTACTCGAGTCATCCTCGATCTCAACCTCTGCAAGCCATAACTGATTCACAAGTATACCTCAAACCGAATCCAATACAACACATAATCATGCAATCAAATTGTCGATAGCCGACTCCCCCACTTGGCTCAAAGGGATAGATCAAAACACTCGATAACTCAGAATGCCCATACTCCATTACCTCCATAACACCATAGTGAGATTTAACTAAATTCTTCCTAAACTCATGTAACACAAACCAAATAATACCTCAAATCGTCTGCAAAGATCGCATTCATTTTCGTGACAGTCAGGCCAACCTCTATTGGTAGCAAGAAACTCTCCACAGAACCATCATAAGGGTCCCACATCTATAGATTACCCCGCAGGTTATAACCCACCTGCTAAGCCTCAGGCTGGCATCTCTCTATACCCTTTCACAACCACAACTACCATGCAGTTACTTAATCTTCCTGAGTCTGAACTCATCAATAAGACATAAGAATCTACTTCGCTCCCCAATGAAATAACATGAAAAATCCTTCAACATACCAATAACTCGAGACTATACGCCACATCAAGACAAAAATCAAGAACCCACTAGTCCCTTTTACATCTCAAGAAAACTATTCTCGTCACGATCAAACCATCTGAACACATCCCGCCGCCACATCATACTTATCATATAGAAATCCAGCCACTCAACGAGCCAGAAATTCAACTCAAAGGGACACTACCGGACATATAAGTCTAAAAGCACTTGCTACACAACCTAAATCCATGTGCTCAAGCTAAAGTCAAAACTCGACCTCAAGCCCCCAGACTGGCCCATCATCATCACAAAGAAATCACATATCGCACCTCATTAATGGAATTTCAAGTCATCGATGCACATGTGATACTAAGCGTTCACATGTGCTTACGAGTGCGGAGAAGGAATTCAAAGAGATACGCTTCAAGCTGAATCAATGTCGTACAATAAGGGAAAAAAAGATGGGAAGTTTATCCTAAATGCCATGTAGCCTCTCGAAGATAGGTATGGACGTCGTCCTAACGATCCGCAAAAATCTACTAGTCACTTGTTCATGACTCGTAGAACCTATGAACCTAGACCTATGATACCAACTTGTCACGACCCAAAATCCAACTAATCGTGATGGCACCTAACTCGACTCGCTAGGTAAGCCAATTTAACAGTAATCCAATTCAAATAAGATTTACTAAGAGAAATGATGATAATATAACAGAACTTTTATACAACGAATTCTCAAGGACTGGTAGTACAAATCATGAGCTTCTAAGATTTAGAGATTACAAAGCTAGTATGAAATAAATACATCATCCGTATGAAATGTACATAAACATATTTTTATAAGTCTAAAGCTATCATGAACAAGAGGCGGCTATAGTCGGAATGCAGGTACATCTTCAATGCTAGCTCTCGTCATACACAGCAACATCAACATCCAAAATCTGCACGCAAGGTGCAGAAATGTAGTATGAGTACAACCGACCCCATGTACTCAATAAGTAACAAACCTAACCTTAGGTAGAAAGCAGTGACGAGTTGGGACAAGGGTCAGACTCCAGGAATAACTCAAATATAAAATTCTCAGTTCGTTCAGAGTTCTAGAAAAATAGGCATGCTTTTCAATTATAACAAAAAAAAATCCAAATCTTTTACCGAAATCACAAAAATATGAGTAAGTTTGTAAAATAGTGATTTTTCCGAAAACTTTTCAACAGGTAAATGTTTCAATATCATATGGCATGAGGAAATTACATATTTATGCCTACATGTCAATACTCATATGGCTATCATGAGTGTCACTATACCGTACAACATGAGAAAATGCATCTCTATGCATGTATGTCAAGTATGCATGCCAACCATAATGCAATGCGATGATAAAGCCATGTGCATTCTCGAAGTATCAATGCACTCTGTCCTCCCACCCACTCATTCTCACAGTCACTCAGTTCTCACAGTCTCTCGGCACTCGCGCTCAGTACTCTACAAGGTAGATCCAGTCCAAATGCAAATGAATCAATAGCAACAACACTCAGTATAGTTGTGCAGACTCTGAAGTGGGAAATCCAGCTCATGAGCTATAATAAGACAAATCCCGGCATTAATGAATAAAGCCTACTGTGGCATGAAGCCCGATCCATTAAATTTCACTCACAAACAGGCCCTCGACCTCACTCAGTCATCAATCTCTCTAGTTTCTCGGGCTCACAATGTCATGAAAATCATCACCAAAATGAGGGTGTAATGTATCAATAAATGGTAATAGATACTTAGATATGATATGCAAATGAATGCATATGACGGAGTATGTAATTACAATGTAAACAAATAACTCAACAACAGAAATAACCTCTAGGGGTCCCAAGAGGATACGCATATAGCCTAGACATGGTTTCCAACATGGATCACAACTCAATTACTCTAACACGTAGAGATTTCATAGACACAAATAAGATTATGTAACTGCGCAGTACCACAAAAATAACCGAGTCACAATTCACACGGTGCACTCCTACACGCTCGTCATCTAGCATGTGCGTCACCCCAATACCCATATATCATGTATATTTAGGGGTTCCCAAGGAAATTAGCCAAAAACAACTGAATACATCAAATAATTCCCAAGGAAACAATTCAAAATGATAAAGGTCGAATCTTTAATCAAAAACCCAAAGTCACCCAAAAAGTCAAACATGGGACGCCTTGAAACCTGATAAAACTCAAATAATCTGACAAACCATTCAATTATGTGTCCAACCATACTATTTTCACACAAATCCGACTCCAAATCGACATTTAAAACTCAAAAATTCGATAACCCCCCCCCCCCCCCTTCCTCTTTAAATTCATAATCCAAATGCCAAAATCGAAGATAGATTCATGAAAAACAACCAAAACCGAGTAGAGAATGCTTACCCTAATCCATGTGGTGTAAATCGCCTCAAGAATCGCGCAATTCCGAAGTCTATAACTCAATATATGATAAAAATTGCCAACCCTCGATATGTATAGAATCTTCCCGTCATAATATCGCATCTGCGACCTCCGCTTCTGCGGCATAGTTCTGCGCTTCTACAAAAATAGCTTGGCCTAGTACCCCCTCGCACATGTGGTAAACAAATTTCTCTTCTATGAAGCTCTTCACGTTTGCGCTCCAATTCATCACACCTGCGCTGTTGCAAAAGCCAATTTTCTTGCTTGTGCGACCATAGTGCCAGCCATCGAGTTCCTCTTGTGTGCCTCATTCCTCGCACCTACTGCTCTGGCACTTGCGCCCAGAACCAGCCTCCTTCAACAAATGCAACATGCGACAAAAATGATCCTAACCTCTCTAAAACTCATCCGAGCCACTCAGGACCCCGTCCAGATATACGAACAAGTTCCATAACATAACACGGACCTACTCGAGGACTCAAATCACGCATAACAACATCGAAACAACAAACCGCACCTCAAATCGAACTCAATGATTTTTTTAACTTTCAACTTCTAAAATTCGTGCTGAAACATATTAAATCAATCCAGAATGAACTCAAATTATGCATAGAAGTTCCAAATGACATAACAAAGCTATTCCAATTCCCGAAACCACAATTTGAATCTGATGTCCTCTAAGTCAACTCTCAGTCAAACTTATGAACTTTCCAAACCTTCAAATTTAAAACTTTCACCAATTTATGGTGAAACCTTCTAGAAATATCCAAATGGAAATTCGGGCATACGCCCGTATCCAAAATCACCATCCGAACCTGACGGAACCATCGAAACTCTGTTCCGGGGACAAATTTAAGAAAGCCAAACTTGGTCAATCCTTTCAATTTAAAGCTTAAAACATGAAATCCATTCTTCCAAATCAGTTCTGAATAACCTGAAAACCAAAACTGAAAATTCATGGAGCTACTCATGCCCTCAAATTACTGAGCAACGTGAAAATGTGCAAAATGACATGTGACAACCCAATTCCATTATAGGTCGTGATGGCACCCAGCGCCGCTGCTAGGCAAGCCAACAAAGAACTAACCACTAGATTCCACTTTGTAATAAATTTCAAGTAACTAAACTTTCCTTGATTTAAAGGATTAAGAGACAAAAATATTAAAATAAATAAAACAAAAGCAGCTGAGTGCAATCATAACCATAGAAATAAACCAAAACCACAAGTCTACAAGTGCGTGTGCCAAGACCTGGTGTCACGGGTGTATGAGCACTAATAGATTATACAAACCTCTATTTATTGTCTGAAATCAAAATACACAGAAATGAAAGTTAGGACAGACTCTAGGATGCTTCGGAACAGCTCAAGAAATGCAGCTCACCACTAGGCCTCCGGGTAATGAGGGTGCACGCCGGTGTGATCGCCAGACGCACCTGCCTCAGATCCTGCACGGCTAGTGCAGAAATGTAGAGTGAATACATAAACAACATATACCCAGTAAGTGTCAAGTCTAACCTCGAAGAAGTAGTGACGAGGGGTCTACTTCGACACTAACTACGGGCTAACAATTTAACAGAAATTCTTAAATAGCAGGGGTTATATAAATAACAACAATAACTCACTAACAAGCAGTGACACTTAAATTATTTCATAAACTAATAAAGTTCAAATAAATTCCTATCATTTATACTTGTAACCTTGCAACCACAATTTAATTATCAAACATTATTATGCTCCGAGTATTATTAAGCACGAAATATGCCGAGGTCGTACGGCCCGATCCATATATATGCATCTATTCCACCGTCGAGGTGTTCCACTCGAACCACAAGAAGGGAGGATACTTTATAAGCATTTAACTTTCATGTTAGAATAAGGCCAATACTCGATGCAATAAAATTTTCATTTGCGGTCAATTAGTCTGCTCAAAGCATAAGCAAGTGAAATCCGGCTTTTACATTTCTTCCAACAAATTTTAATATAATTTAAGAATTTAAATTAACAAGTAGGTGAAAATATTACAGGTAATTCATGATTTGGGTCCTAAACTACCAGGACATAAACATAAATAGTAGCTACGCACGTACACTCGTCACCTCATGCGCACGCATCCCCCATAATTAGACATAAATATTAATTCGAATCACCTATGGGGTAAATTTGCTCTTACAAGGTAAGGCAAGAGATTTACCTTGTCTCAAAGCCTACTTCCTGGTACAAGGTTTTGCTTAAACCCTCAATTCGGTGCCAAACGACTTGAAACTAGTCAAATGTTATATAAAATAGTCAATACATGTTCAAAAGTTCATATCCTAGCTATTCACGTGATTTCCCAACCCAAATTGAATAATTCCTAAAATTCACCCCCGGGCCCACGTGCCCAGATTCAAGAAATTTTTGAAGAAAGTTGTTACCCATAACCTCATGATCTCAAATATATAATTTTCTCTAAATTCCATAACCATTTTCGTGGTTAAATCCAATTTTTATGCAAACCTAGGTATTCCATCTAAACCCATGATTTCCACAAATTTACACTTTCAAATCTACCCATAATCTATGTATTAAACTCATAATAGGTAGAAATTACTTATCTTCAATAGCTAGGTTGAAATCCCCCTTTTTGAAACTCCAAAATCGCCCAAGAGTGCAATAAATGAACCCGAAAACGGCTAAGTCCCGATTGAAAACATTATGCCCAAGCCTAACCTTTCACCGAGATCGCGATCAAGCCTTCGCGTTTGCGAAGGAAAAACTAAAAAACCCATAAAACTCCCTCTTCGGAATCTCGAAAGGAATCTCGCAAATGCGACGCACTGGGTCGACTCCTTATCGCGAACGTGTGCCTTTCAGTGCGATCACGTAAGGCAACTGCGTGGCCCATGCCCCTCAACCCTTCACAAACGCGGTAGACTTCCGCGAACATGTAGACCACTGGCCCCATGCCTCCGCGAACGTGTCCTTGACTTCGCAAACGTGAAGCACAAAACTCACCCAGTCCGAATTCCTTCATGGTGAATGCAAAGGTCCTTCCGCGTTCGCAAAGAAGGAACCTAAAACTTGAAAATGAGGTTTCTTCAACTTGACTCTGGGTGGGCTGAAACACACCTAAGCCCCTCGGGACCCCATCCAACTACATCAATAAGTCCCTAACCCTAATTTGGACCTACTCGAACTCTCAAAATGCGTAAAACAACAACAAAACCAAGAATCACATCCCAAAACCAAATTGAATCAAGTTATGAACTTCAAGTTTCCAAACGCTCCGAACGCGCCGCATCATAGTTAGACTACTCGAAATGACACAAAATTTTGCTTGCAAGACTTAAATCAACATATGGAACTATTCAAGGTATTGGAATACCAATTGTACCCAGATAACACCAAAACCTACTCCAAACCAAATTAAAAAACTGTAAAACCTTCAAAGAGCCAAGTTTCACTACTAGGCGCCGAAACGCTCCCGGGTCATCCAAAACTCGGTCCGAACATACGCCCAAGTCCAAAATCATAATACAAACCTATTGGAACAGTCAAATCCCCATTTCGGGGTCGTTTACTCAAAACATGAACAAAGTCAAACCTAGCCTTTTAAGGACAATTTAAAGAACCAATTGTTCCAAATCAACCCAAACCCTTCGAAATCCCGAACTAACCATCCCCGCAAGTCATAAAATAGTAAAATCACATACGGGAAGCCTTATTTAGGGGAACAAGAATTCTAAAATGCAAAACGACTGGTCAGGTCGTTACATTCTCCACCTCTTAAACAAATGTCTGTCCTCATCGGACTCCCAAGTCGCTTCCTCAAATCATTGGACCCTCCACTAAACCTTTACCTCGGAAATCATGTTGGACCTCAACTGGCAAACCTGCCTATCCAAAATGCCAACTGGCTCCTCCTCGTATCCCAGGCGCTCATTCTAACTAAATCGTGCTGAAGTCTAACACATGTGACCTATCGGCATGATACCTCCGGAGCATAGACACGTGGAAAACTAGATGAACTCCTGATAGGCTGGAGGTAATGTAGGATCATATGAAACCTCCCCAACTCGTCTCAACACCTCAAATGGGCCTATAAACCTTGGTCTTCACTTGCCTTCTTCCTAAACCTCATGGTCCCCTTCATCGGCAAGACTTTGAAGAGAACCTTCTCGCCAACCATAAATGATAAATCATGCGCCTTCTGATCCGCATAACTCTTCTGTCTAGACTGTGTTGTGTGAAGTCTCTCTTGAATAAACTTTACCTTTTCCAGGGAATCCTTCACCAAATCAGTACCATATAACTTAGCCTTGTCATGCTCAAACCATCTGATGAAAGAAAGACATCGCCGACCATATAAAGCCTCAAATGGAGCCATCTCGATGCAAGGCTGATAACTTTTGTTGTAAGAAAACTCGGCCAAAGGCAAGAATTGATCCCACTACCCTCAAGAGTGAATCACACATGATCTGAGCATGTCCTCCAAGATCTGAATTGTCCGCTCCAATTTCCCGTCGGTCTGTGGATGAAAGGTTGTGCTGAGCTCTACACGGTCCCCAACTCACTCGCACTGCCCTCGAGAAATTCAAATTGAACTAAGGGCTTCTATTTGATATGATGGAAATAGGCACACTATCCAACCAAAATATCTCATAAATATAAATATGTGTCAACCTCTATGAAGTATATATGGTCACCACTGGTATGTAGTGTGCCGACTTGGCCAACCTGTCGACAATGACCCAAACTGTATCAAACTTCCTCAAGGTCTACATGAACTTAACTATGAAGTCCATAGCAATGCGCTCCCATTTCCACTAAGTTTTAGTCATTTGCTGGAGTATTCCACCTGGCCTCTAGTGCTCATACTTAACCTGGTGGCAATTTAAATACCTCGCAACATACTCAACTATGTCCTTCTTCATCCATCGCCATTAATATTGCTGCCTCAGGTCGCGATACATCTTCATAACACCTAGATGAACAGAATACCGTGAACTATGTGCTTCCTCTAGAATCCTCTCCCTCAAACCATCGACAATAGGAACACATAGACGACTCTAGAATGGTAGAACACCATCCTCACTGACAGTAACCTCCTTGGAGTCACCCTATAGTACCGTTTCTCTAAGAACCAATGTGTGGATCATAAAACTGTCGAGCCTTGATCTGCTCCTATAGTGAAGACTGGAAACGACGCATGCAAGAACTCGACTGGGCTCTAAAATATCCAACCTCACAAGTCTTTTAGCCGAGAACTGAATTTCCAAATCTAGTGGCCTCTCCTCTACTAAAATGAATACCAAGCTACCCATAATCTCTGCCTTTCTTCTCAAGGCATCCGCAACTACATTTTCCTTGCCCGGATGATAAAGAATAGTAATAGCATAGTCCTTTAGTATCTCAAGCCATCGGGCGCTGCCTCAAGTTGATATCCCTTTGCTTGAACAAATACTGCAAGCTGCGATGATCAATGTAAACCTCACAGGACTCCACATAAATATAATTCCTCTAGATCTTAAGAACATCAACGATAGCGGCGAACTCCATATTGTGTACATGATAATTCTTCTCATGGGGCTTCAACTGACGTGAAGAATATGCAATAACTCGCCCCTCCTGCATCAATACACAACCCAAACCAACGTGTGAAGCGTCGCAATACACGGTATACATCCCCGAACTGGAATGCAACACTAAAACTGGTGCCGTAGTCAAAGGTGTATTGAGCTTATGGAAACTTTCCTCACAATCATCGGACCAACGGAACGGAGCACCCTTCTGGGTCAATCTAGTCAAAGGTGCTGCAAAGGATGAGAAGCCCTCCACAAATCAGTGATAATAACCTGCTAACCCCAAGAATCTTCTAATCTCAGTCGTCGTAGTAGGACAAGGCCAACTCTCAACTACCTCAATATTCGTGGGATCCACCTTAATACCCTCGCCTGATTCAACATGCCCCAAAAAATGCTATAGAATCTAGCCAAAACTCACACTTGGAGAACTTAGCATATAGTTTTTCGTGAGGTCTGAAGCACCACTGTTAAATACTGCTCGTGCTCCTCCATGCTGCGCGAGTAGATCAAAATGTCATCAATAAGACAATGACGAACGAATAAATATATGACATGGACACTTTGTTCATCAAATCCATAAACGTCGCTGAGGCGTGACTCAAGCCATAGGACATCACTAGAAACTCATAATGGCCCATATCTAGTCCAGAAAGCAGTCTTCGGAACATTCGAGTCCCGAATCTTTAATTGATGGTACCCCGATCTCAAGTCTATCTTAGAGAACACCCTACCACCCTGCAACTGGTCAAAAAGATCATCAATATGCAACAGCGGGTACTTTTTCTTAATGGAACTTTGTTCAACTCGCGGTAATCAACGTACGTCTCTATAGTCCTATCTTCCTTCTTCAAAAATAACACTGGTGCACCTCAAGGCGATACACTCGGCATGCGAACCCCTTTGGTAGCAACTCCTCAAGTTGTTCCTTCAACTCCTTCAACTCTTTCGGAGCCATACAATACATTGGGATAGATATAGGCTGGGTACCTAGAGCCAAACCAATGTAGAAATCTATATCACGATCTAGTGGCATGCCTGGAAGATCATAAGGAAACACATCGGATAACTCCCAGACAACGGGTACTGAATGAATCGTCGGAATCTCTGCGGTAGTATCCTGGACATAGGCTAGATAAGCCAAATGACTCTTCTCGACCATGTGTGGAGCCTTCGTAAAAAAGATGATCCGACTAGGTGTGCTAACACATGAACCCTTCCATTCCAATCTAGGAAGCTCTGGCATCGCCAAGGTAACAGTGTTGGCATGGAAATCAAGGATGGCATGATATGGAGATAACCAATCCATTCCCAGGATGATCTTAAAGCCGGTCATATCAAGTAGCAGAAGATTCGCTCTAGTCTCATAACAACAGAATGTAACAATACAGGATCGATAGATCCGATCCACAAAAATTGAATCACCCACCGGAATGGACACATAAATAGGATCACCCAGAGACTCACGGGAACCACCTAGAAATGAGCAAATAGAGATGAGACATATGAATATGTAAACCTTGGATCAAAAGCATCCCTACTGCAAACAAAAATAATACATGTGATCACGGCATCTGAGGCCACTAAATCTGATCTGGCCGGAAAAGCATAGAACCTAGCTGGAGAGCCACCTGACTGGCCTCCACCTCTAGGACGACCCTAACCCACATGCCCTCCACCTATGGGCGATCGGGCAGCTGGTGGGACAACTGGTGTTGTAATCATAGGCTACTGACCTTGCTGCACTGCCTTGCCCCGAAGCTTGTGGAAGAACCTCCGCACATGACTGAGATTTTCGCCCCGGGTCATCCAATAACTCATTAAGGGTCGAAGCGGTCCCGGGTCATCCAAAACCCTATCCAAACATACACCCAAGTCCAAAATCATCATACGAACCTATTGGAACCATCAAATCCCGATTCCGAGGTCGTTTACTCAAAAGGTTGACCAAAGTCAACCTTAGCCTTTTAAGGCCAACTTAAGTAACCAAATGTTCTGATATCAGCCTTAACCCTTCCAAATCCCAAACTAACCATCCCCGCAAGTCATAAAACAGGAAAAGCACATGCGGGAAGCCTTATTTAGGGGAATGGGATTTTAAAAACAAAAATGACCGGTCGGGTCATTACACGACCGGTCGGGTCGTTACATGACCGATCGAGTTGTTACATAAGCAACCTCAAATTATTCTTTGTGCACATGTATAAATAGCACTATAAAATTTTAGTCGATGCTTGTCTTAAAATTTAATTCTAATGTTGTACGTAGTCTATACACAAAAGCATTTCAAATATACTTAAGAAGATAATTCTAATTCAAATAAGGAAAATTTTAATAAGAGAATTTGAGTTGATTTAAAGTCCTAAATTTTAGAATAAAAATTAAAAAACTATTCCTAAATATTAGAAAACTAATTAAATGACTATTTTGTCCAATGTGAACTCTACTTAAAAGGGAAAAAAAGGAGAACGATATTTCGCTAAGGGATTTCGTATTTTTAATATAGTGTGTGTGTGTGCGTGTGTGTGTGTGTGTATCAACTATTAAATATAATATTTTTATTAAAAAATTATTTCGTGAAAAATATGATACGTACAAAGAAGCATGTAAATAATATTCTATTATGAATATGTATATTGTCACGACCCAAAATCTACGAGTCATGATAGCGCCGGACACCCTTGTCAGGCAAGCCAACCCCTTAATTAGTTGAAATAACTTTCCCTTTTTTGGACATTGATGAAAAACATTTCCTTTCACTTTATTACATAGCAACCAAATAAAAACCTGTTAGTTAAAAACAAGGGTTTGAATACTACACCATAAAAAAATGTAACCAAACACATCCCAACCAACTCCAGAACCTGGTGTCACAAGTACATGAGCAATTTTTAAGAATTTATACAACCATCACAAAGCCTGTCCGGAATACAAATTGGACATGGGAATACAAACTGAAAGTAAACATAGTGCGAGGGAGACTCCGTCAGCTGCGGATCGCCTCCGGATGATGCAGCTCGCCTAAGTCTCTGAATCCTCTGATCACCATGAAAGTACCTGTGCAATAAAAATGCACAGCAATTGCAGCATGAGTACAAAACAACGTGTACTCAGTAAGTCGCTCACCTAACCTCAGAGAGGTAGTGACGAGAGGTCGCATTAGACACTCACTAGGGTCCAACAATATAATTTATGACTGAATATGGTGAAATGCAGTAGACATTTAAGACAGTGAGCAGCGAATACGTTTCAAGTACAAAAATCCAGGAAACTACCGAAAATAAAAAACAAAGTACACTTTCCTTTTTCCAAAATACATGTCAGGCCAATACCAATAAAACCGTACCAAATAGTCATGCGCAAACAGAGATAAGACAACCGGCCAGAGTCGAAGGAATATCTATTCACTGAGTAGTCATAAAGCTTTCCCCGCTCGCGAATCATACCTGCAACTCGGGTGCTGACACATTTATACCAAATTACAATAAAGCTTCCCTCGATCGAGAACCATACCTGCGATTCGAGTGCTGACACACTTATACTGAATATTATAAAGCTTCCCCCGCTCGCGAATCATACCTGCAACTCGGGTGCTGACACATTTATACCAAATTACTATAAAGTTTCTCTCGATCGCGAATCATACCTACGATTCGAGTGCTCACACATTTCCACACATTAAATCCATATTTTATTAAGAAAATAGTTTTCTCAGGGAAGTGGTAGAATCCTTATTAAAAGAAACATGAAACATAGGTTTTGAAATCATTTGTTTTTGAAACTCGATTGTCAAGTTTAATGATATTCCATGATACAACATAGTCTTGGTACACAAATACCCATAGGGAGATAAATTCTCTTTTTAGAATATTAACAAGATGAACTCTAGTTTTCTTTTAGATATTCAATTACCTCTTCGATTATATTCGCAGTTTAATATTACAGGCAGGATTACAGGTATAACATGTAACGCATGCTAGTGGGTCCTAGACTACCCGGACATGACATAATAGTAGCTAGGAACGCACTCCCGTCACCTCGTGCGTACGTATACCCCGACGATAATATCATGTATTGAATTGATTCACCTAGGGGGATGATTCCCCCTCACAAAGTTAGAAAGGAGACTTACCTCGCTCCGAAATTCCAACACCGGCTTCCAAGCCCTTCCGATGACTCCAACGGACGCATAACGCTCCGATGCTACCACGTAATGGCAAATCAATGAAAATTCATCCTAATACTCACAACACTTAAGATTATATACTTTCCCAACCCCGCTCAGGGAAATGACCAAAATGTCCTCGGGCCCACGTGCCCGAAAATCCGAAATTTTCGAAGATACATGCTACCCATAGCTCTACTAGTTCAATCATGCAATTTACTCTACATTCCATACTCAAAGTCGTGGATAAATCCCAATTTTACATTTCCTATGTTTTTCTCAAAAAAAAACCCCAATTTTTCCCACAATTCCCATATCAAATTTTTGCATAAATCTTGTATTTAACCTTAGAATCGAGTAGAAACAACTTACGTATGATCCCTCATGAAATCTCCCTTGAAAATCTCTCCAAAATCGTCCACAACATATGAAAAATTGGTGAGAAATGACAAAAACCCGTCTTTAAAGATTCTGCCCAGGCCTCCTTTCGCACCTGCGGTCCAATAGATGCTCTTGCGGATCCGCACCTTCGGAAATTCCATCGCAGGTGCGGCTCTGACTCGACGCATCAAAAACCCGCTCCTGCGACCCACTCTTCGCATATGCGACTCTGCAGGTGTAACCAAACCCCCGCACCTGTGGTCCCCTCAGCTCCAACCCCAAATCTCGCACCTGCGGCGCCCTTACCCCCACTTGCGGCTCCGCACCTGCGGTCAAAGCCTTGCAGGTGCGATTATAGTAGATGAAAACAACCTTCAGTCCCTTTTCCAACTTCAACTTTGATCCGTTAACCACCCGGAATCCACCCGAGGCCTCTGGGACCCCGTCCAATCATATCAACCTATCCTAAAACATAACACGGGCTTGATCGAAGCCTCAAATCACATCAAACAACATTGAAACGACGAATCTCTCATCAATCCAAATCCTTAAGAACTTGAAATTCCAAACATCCACATTCGATGCCGGAACCCGTCAAATGACCTCTGATTGACCCCAAATTTTGCACACAAGTCATATCTAACATTACGGACCTACTCCAACTTCCGGAATCGCACTCCGACAACGATATCAAAATTCCCACTTCCGGTCGGATTTCTCAAAACCTTCAAATTTCTATATTTAGCCAAATGACCCCAAAATGACCTACGGACATCCAAATTCACTTTCGATCGCGCTCCCCATTCTAGAATCACCATACGGAACTATTCCCAGACTCAGAATCCCAAATGGGCATCAACCTCACGGATATGCACTCCAAGCCCAAATTCATGAAATCCTTCTAAAATGCTAACTTCCACAATATACGCCGAAGCGCTCCCGGGTTATCCAAACCTCGAGCCGGACAAATGCCCAAGTCCGAAATCATCATACGAACCTGCTGGAACATTCAAATCTTGATTCGAAGGTCGTTTACTCAAAATTCCAATCTTAGTTGATTTCGCCAACTTAAGGCTTCTGAAATGAGAACTTTCTTTCCAAATCAATTCTAAACTTCTTGGAATTAAATTCCGACCACGCCCACGGGTCATAATACCGGAAACGAAGCTGCTCACGACTTCAAACTACTGAACGACACACTAGAGCTCAAAAAGATCGGTCGGCTCGTTACATTCTCCCCCACTTAAACCGACGTTCGTCCTCGAACGTGCCAAGAACTGCTCTGGAGTTATCTGAATTCAGCGTTTAACATTTTGAGCACCTGCCCGTGCTACCACACCCTAGTCAAGCACAACAGCTTGATCAAATCTAGAGATTTCTTCTTTATTCATTCAATAAGCTCAGAATTCATTCAAACACCTGAAATTTTCTCTAGCCAGGCCTAGTTCCAATATATAAGCACTGCATCAACTAGCACACGATATACCAGATCATAACTCCATACCCTTGCTGAATCGGCACCATGCACCGCATAACTCATCATCTAACCACAATGACGCTCCCTGAACCTTAATAGCCAAGGTCCACGAAACTGATGCTCCCAATGCACCTCATAACAAATATATATACACCCTGCTATAATGCTGACGATACCACCACAACGGAGGAAATGTGAAGAAAATCATACTCAGCTGCAAAGTTAACAAATCCTTGAATACCTCATCTTGACTAGAATCATCATTTCATTATGAACCAAAATAATGGTATTTGCTCTTTAGTATACACTTCACATAACCTCATCGCACTGATCCCTGATCCGATAATCTCGTCTCACTTAGTAGGAATTGCTCAGAAAACAAACCACCCCAACATGACCAACAGCCTCACATGATATCACATCGCACCAATAGGCCATAACTCGAACATGATAATAAGAAACGACTCAGGACGGAACTATTCAGCTTATGCAACTAATATGAATTCTTACCAAAAAATAGGAAATAAAACACAAGAAAATAAATACATATTAACCCTTCTCATCATCACACTGTTGTGGCGTGCAACCCGATCCAAATAACATAACCATGGCGGCGTGCCACCCGATTCCATCATAAAACTCACATAAGGAAATATACACGGAGCTGAATCGCTTACTTTTAAGAATTACTGAATATCGATCACAAGCACGTTAAGTGCATAATACCATCCTGGGGAGACTGATAGAGCCGTATGCAACAAAACTCAAGCACAACTGAGGTGCGATATATATATACACTCTGGATCTCAAGAGCTATCCTGCTCCATCCATACTACGCGGGACCTCAACATATAGGAAATTATCAAGTTGTTTCACAACTCGCACGGAAAAATCACAATAACACATGAATTTGACGAAGACGGAACAACACTCATTGTCCTAATACTTTTCCATGAAAAGCGCTCCACTGAAAGGAACATGCATGGCTCATACGGAGTCCATAATCATATTTAAATCCATCCACAAACATCGAGCCACCTTGCTCGCCCAACTAAGCTAATAGCTTTTCCCTAGGTCAATATTAACCCACGTTCTCTTATAATACACGAGAACAACCATCATCACCGAGACTAACACCCCATAATCCACAACCCAATGAACTGAACACCTTCCAGGCATAAAGTCTCAATTAAGCAACGTCGCACTTCCTTACTCAGTCCAAATCTAAAATCCATCAAGTGACTACATGTCACACTTTATACAATCTTTTCACGATCATGCTTCCACGACCTTCCACCCAAGGCAACAAGTCTGCCCATCCATAACACCGGCCACACTAAGGCCAAAAAACACATCAAGAACCCATGACCAGGGTACAAGCCTCTTTCACCGAATATCAATCTCAGGTGACACTGAAGATAACACCAGCTTACTCCGAACTTCCAAATCACTTTGCCTTGCTCTTCCGAGCTCATGACATCCTTATAAACATCGGACCTCAATCTCGATTCTTACTCCCAGTTACATACTGCTTCCTGGACCTAACATACCGACATGAGGTAGCGCAAGAATTCCATCATAACTTCTGAACCACCAATAGGGTGAACACTTCATCATATAGAGACTTTTTACTTGACTCAGTTCAAGAGTACCATCTCAACACACGAGTGAATTCCCATTATCACGCAATCATGCAAATCCTTAAGTAGTAGTCTATACCACCATAACCCTTCCGGGATTCGCCTACACCTGACAGGCCATAGCACTCAAATGCTCCCACATGAGATCCGTTACGACGGCCGACAAACCCCGCACACACCGGCACGAACCACATGCATAACTAAATCACACCAGTGAACCGATCATTACCGCAAATGTGACATTTCAACCATGGCTAATCAATCTATCTTCTTTTAATTCATCTTCAATTGCCTCAGGAATAATAACAACTTCCTTCAACCCATAGATAACTCAACCCCCACTCATCCCGAGTGACCTTGATTCATGAGACTATGCTGCCCAAATCCCGCAACCCGTATCATACCCTTCTGATAATCTATTCTTATATCCGGAGTCTATTTCTCTCACTCCTCCAATATTATCTTGCATGCTGAAACATATCATAGAACATTCCAACCATCCTTATTTTTCTCAGAGATTACTCTGCAAAATCTCGATTCTCGATCATACTGCTGCCTAAAATCCTTAATCGTCGTATTCTTAACTTTTGAACTCACTAGGACCGCTATTGAGAGTCACCCACTCCGACAGACCCCAAATACAATCAACTCCAAGGCTCTCCTATCACGGGAACACCTTTTTCAATGAAACACGTGACTGAGTCACTATCCTTACAACTCACCCATGCCTTAAGCCTAAATCCTGAATCTTCCAAAGCCTAACCCTGGCCCTACAGGGCCAACTCTTGCACATATTCATCAAACCCCACGCACAGTCACCATTTTACTCATTTCCCTTAACTGAAATAACTTGCCAACACGCTGACAATCCGCGACCCTATACAAAGACAACCCTACGACCCAACGGCAGATGGTGGGACTTCCCCACTTTGCGACTGCTCGACTTCTGCTTCTTACACCTGGCCTCTTAGATATGGAACCACCGCCTAGCCTTACTTTAGGACCGTTCTCTGTAGCTCTTAGACCAGCAGATCACCACGACTTCACGCTCTCCGAAGATCATCTTTATCTAGCCGCCTTCATTAAAAACACTTATCCGGTACTGAACCACCGCACCTCACGATCGCTGCCAACCGCATTCTTCAACACTTCTTCTCGATACTCTGACCCCACGCAAACGAAGAAACCATAGCACCGCCGAACCTAACACATTTCATCTAATCAATGACGACGACTACACTTCACAGGTGCATATCCCACCTCACTTGAAGACGTCAAGTCTTACTACCTTATAAACCCCAACCGGACCATTCATAACCCAAATGCCCTTCCTCTGCCAACACAAAAGCACTGAAATCTCGAAATCAAACTCTGAGAAGACCGCCCTTCAAACCATTCATCACCCTCAACATATGGGCAAGAATTCTATCATCATAACGACACTACGCGACAACCAATTGCAAACATCATCACTACCTGAGCACGGCCTTAAGGCTCCCAAAAAAAAACCTACAGAGCTGAAACACATATTACCCTTTTGCAGGGCCATAACAACAGCCACGACCAATTACACATGGAAGCATCTTGGATTACATTCGTAGTACCATTTCCATTCCTCAGATTCCTGATCCATAGACAGCACTTCGCGACGCGTAAGATTGAGTAGGATTGAACATAGGCATAAGCCACAAAGGAATCAACTCGCACGATAAAGAATCAAGATTGGAAGTACTCCTAACAACCCTGTAGCCTCTCGAAGATAAGTACAGACGTCTCTGTACCGATCAGCAAGACTCTACTAGACTTTATCATGACTCGTGAGACCTATGGGAACCTATCGCTCTGATACCATGTTGTCACGACCCAAAATCTACGAGTCGTGATGGCGCCGGACACAACTGTCAGGCAAGCCAACCCCTTAATTAGTTGAAATAACTTTCCATTTTTTTTGACATTGATGAAAAACATTTCGTTTCACTTTATTACATAGCAACTAAATAAAAACCTATTAGTTAAAAACAATGTTTGAATACTACACCATAAAAAAATGTAACCCAACACATCTCAACCTACTCCAGAACATGTTGTAACAAGTACATGAGCAATTTCTAAGAATTTATACAACCATCACAAAGCCTGTCCGGAATACAAATTGGACATGGGAATATAAACTGAAAGTAAACACAGTGCGAGGGAGACTCCGTCAGCTGTGGATCGCCTCCAGATGATGCAGCTCGCCTAAGTCTCTGAATCCTCTGATCGCCATGAAAGTACCTGTGCAATAAAAATGCACAGCAAGTGAAGCATGAGTACAAAAACAACGTGTACTCAGTAAGTAGTCTGCCTAAACTCAGAGAGGTAGTGACGAGAGGTCGCATTAGACACTCACTAGGGTCCAACAATATAATTTATGACAGAATATGGTGAAATACAGTAGACATGTAAGCCAGTAAGCAGCGAATACGTATCAACTACAGAAATCCAGGTAACTACCGAAATTAAACAACAAAGTACACTTTCTTTTTTCCCAAATACATGTCAGGCCAATATAAATAAAACTGTACCAAATAGTCATGCGCACAAAGGGATAAGACAATCGGCCAGAGTCGAAGGAATATCTAATCACTGAATAGTCGTAAATCTTTCCCCGCTCGCGAATCATACCTGCGACTCGGGTGCTGACACATTTATACCAAATTACTATAAAGCTTCCCTCGATCGCGAATCATACCTGCGACTCGGGTGCTGACACATTTATACCAAATTACTATAAAGTTTCTCTCGATCGCGAATCATACCTACGATTCGAGTGCTCACACATTTCCACACATTAAATCCATATTTTATTAAGATAATAGTTTTCTCAGGGAAGTGGTAGAATCCTTATTAAAAGAAACATGAAACATAGGTTTTGAAATCATTTGTTTTTGAAACTCATTTGTCAAGTTTAATGATATTCCATGATACAACATAGTCCTGGTACACAAATACCCATAGGGAGATAAATTCTCTTTTTAGAATATTAACAAGATGAACTCTAGTTTTCTTTTAGATATTCAATTACCTCTTCGATTATATTCGCAGTTTAATATTACAGGCAGGATTACAGGTATAACATGTAACGCATGCTAGTGGGTCCTAGACTACCCGGACATGACATAATAGTAGCTAGGAACGCACTCCCGTCACCTCGTGCGTACGTAGCCCCCGACGATAATATCATGTATTGAATTAATTCACCTAGGGGGACGATTCCCCCTCACAAAGTTAGAAAGGAGACTTACCTCGCTTCGAAATTCCAACACCGGCTTCCAAGCCCTTCCGATGACTCCAACGGACGCATAACGTTCCGAAACTACCACATAACGGCAAAGCAATTAAAATTCATCCTAATACTCACAACAATTCAGATTATATACTTTCCTAACCCCACTCGGAGAAATGACCAAAATGCCCTTGGGCCCACGTGCCCGGAAATCTGAAATTCTCGAAGATACATGCTACACATAGCTGTACTAGTTCAATCATGCAATTTACTCTACATTCCATACTCAAATTCGTGGCTAAATCCTAAATTTACATTTCCTCGGTTTTTCTTCAAAAATTCCCAATTTTTCCCACAATTCCCATATCAATTATATGCATAAATCTTGTATTTAACCTTAGAAATGAATAGAAACAACTTAGCTCTGATCCCTGACGAAATCTCCCTTGAAAAGCTCTCCACAATCGTCCACATCATATGAAAAATGGGTGAGAAATGACAAAACCCCGTCTTTAAACATTCTGCCCAGGCCTCCTTTCACACCTGCGGTCCAATAGCCGCTCCTGCGGCTCCGCACCTGCGGATATTCCATCGCAGGTGCGGCTCTGACTCGACCCAGAAAAAACCCGCTCTTGCGAGCCACTCTTCGCACCTGCGACTCTGCAGGTGCGACCAAACTCCCGCAACAGCGGTCCCCTCAGCTGCAGCCCCAAATCTCGCACTTGCGGCGCCCTTAGCCGCATCTGCGGCTCCGCACCTGCGGTCAAAGCCTCGCAGGTGCGATTACACCAGATGACAGCAACCTTCAATCTCTTTTTCAACTTCAACTTTGATCTGTTAACCACACGGAATCCACCCGAGGCCCCCGGGACCCCGTCCAATCATACCAACCTATCCCAAAACATAACACGGACTTGCTCGAAGCCTCAAATCACATAAAAACATTGAAATGATGAATCGCTCATCAACCCAAATCCTTAAGAACTTGAAATTCCAAACTTCTACATTCGATGCCGAAACCTGTCAAATCACCTCCGATTGATCCCAAATTTTGCACGCAAGTCATATCCAGCATTATGGACCTGCTCCAACTTTCGGAATCGCACTCCGACCATGATATCAAAATTCCCACTTCCGGTAGGATTTCTCAAAAACCTTCAAATTTATATCTTTAGCCAAATGAGCCAAAAATGACCTACGGACATCCAAATTCACTTCCGATCGCGCACCCAATTCCAGAAGCACCATACGGAGCTATTCCCAGACTCGGAATCCCAAACGGATATTAACCTCACTGATATGCACTCCAAGCCCAAATTCATGAAACCCTTCTAAAATGCTAACTTCCATAATATACGCCGAAGCGCTCTCGGGTTATCCAAACCCCGAGACGGACATACGCCCAAGTCCGAAATAATCATACGAACCTGCTAGAACCTTCAAATCTTGATTCGGAGGTCGTTTACTCAAATTACAATCTTAGTTGATTTCTCCAACTTAAGGCTTCTGAAATGAGAATTTTCTTTCCAAATAAATTCTAAACTTCCTAGAATTAAATTACGACCACGCCCACGGCTCATAATACCTGAAACGAAGCTGCTCGCTTCTTCAATCCGCTGAACGACGTGCTAGAGCACAAAATGACCGGTCGGGCCGTTACATATATGCACTGGAGATTCATATATTCAAGTGTATCCAAATTCTACTATTTTTTCTTGAATTACAATTATATTATTTGAGTACTTGATGAAATTGAACAAAAAAATCAGGATAAAGTTTGCATTTAAAATATTTGTCAGCTTTTTATCTTCTTCGTGAAATAGTAGATAATATTATTGTATAAACCCATCAACTAATAAATGGTGGTGCAACAATATGAAAATAGATTAGTAACAACATATTGAATAGGTTGAAAAGTTCCCTGTTTTGATAGATATATATCTCTTGGAGGATATTTGACCTATTAAGAAACATTGATAAGGTGCACAATTCCATTTGTATATTGTTCGTACCAATTGTCAGCAATTGTAAGTATGTTGAAATATGCTAGCATAGTTCGGATCAGATGGTCACAACCCAAATTACCCTCTGTTGGGTGTCGTGATGGCACTCGGTCTTAGGGACTATGTAATCTTAAAATTAACTGAAATAACACCGATATATAAACTAACATATGACAATTTTGAATTAGAAATATCTATACAATTTTACTATCTCAAAGTCGGTAGTACAAGTGATAAGCTCTACTGAGTATGCTAAATAACCCCTAAATACAATTGTTTTGAAACAAGAATAAATAGTGTAAACACAACATGCGAAGGTGACTCTGAAGCTTATGAACACAGCAGCAGGTTTACCTTGAGTCTCCCCATCAAAGTCCAAACGGCTAGCTAACGATCGACTCACTCCGAAATACCTGGATTTGCACAAAGATATGGATAAGTGTAGTATGAGTACACCAAGAGATACCCAGCAAGTATCAAGAGTAACCTCACTGGAGTAGTGACGAGGAAGAGTCAATACATCTACCCGACCAGATAACCTGAGCAAGTATAAGTGGAGAACTAACGGAGTACAACAAAACTACGCAAAATGACAATAATGATATAGTACTTACAATAGGAAATGGAAACTACCATTAACAGTGGAGCACCACAAGAAATAACATAGAAGAGAAAGTTAAACACATTTTAAATTCGGTGAAAACAATTAAAGAAATGACAGGTAGTAACTATAAGAGAATAACCACTCTCACACCATGTTTTATCCAATAATCTCCACGAGGTACCGAACCTCAAAATATTCACAATTCACGGGTCCCAATTTGTGAACCCTAAACACTTGGCATCTTGTATAGAAATGATCAATAACATCAGGATTCATTTTTCTTGAATCGTTAGGGGTGATTAACTATGTGTATGTTTGTGCCGGTGTTCTATCACATTTCCAATCAACAAGTAAGGGTAGAACCAATGAATGACACATAAGAAATGATCATTATGAAATGAACACGGTATAACTCACACAGAGTGGGCACACCACTACACAAATAACAACAATAACAATGCCCCCAGGCCATCACAAGTCATCAGAATCAATCACAGACATAGCACACCTTGTCTCGTCACGTGCGCAATAATGAAATAAATTTCCTCCTTTTCATGCCGCATGTGCAAATATCAATAGTAACAATAGCACAGCAGAAACATCGTGCAACACAATAACATCCGCGCGGCAGAAACCTCGTGCATCACAATAACAACTGCACGACAGAAACCTCATGCATCACAATAATAAGTACAATAGCAACAATGACAATAATACAATATTACGGAAAATAAATCAATTAAGAAATTTCAGAACTCAAAGAAACAGAAGGAACGAACTCACAAGGTAAGAGACAACAAAAAATAATGATACCACCTAGAAATAGCTCAAAAAGGAAGAGATATTGTGTAGCAATGACCTCCACATAAGTGAAATTCAACAACAAGGGAGATATCATGAGTCGATAATTCCAAATAAGGATAAGGCATTTATGATAAGGATAACTAACTTCATTTAGGATTTATCACTCAATAAAGAGGCACAAAAAATTGCGATTAAGGGTAAGCAATGGAAAGGATAATCAGAGCCTCAATTAAGAATAAACAATTATCTAAGAGAAAATAATAATTTCAAATAAAGATAAGCAGTTAGGAAAAGATAGCATGGCAATCGAAGAGGCAACAACTTCAGTTCAGGCAGACAAGAGTCAAATAGGCAATAAGAGTGGAACATGAAGCAATTAATCCCAAATAAAACACGTAGAGTTGAAACTAGTAAATATGAAAAAGTTAACATAATAAAACAACTTCATATCTAATGAACACAAGAACCTACGAGCCCTAAAAAGCTAATTTTCCACAAATAAGCTTGTGCATGTGTCACGACCCAAAATCCAAACTTAGGTCGTGCTGGCGCTCAACAGCGGGGTCAGGCAATCCGACTCTCAATTTACTAAAGGTTCCTTCTCATTATATTAAACACTTTAAAATATACTCAGTTTTTAAAACTTAAAACATGATTCGACAAGGATAAATATCCAGTTTTAATCAAAAACAGTCATGAAGAGGCGTGAGCCAATATATGTACAAACCCGAAATCCATAACAATTATCACGTGTGTGCCAGGAACTAATGTCACAATTCCTACGAGCATACTAACAAAATAGACAAAAGATATAATATACACTCCCACTGTCTGAAGGAAATAGACGGGAAATAAGCAAAAGAAAACCCCATGGTGCTGCCGGAGATCGCCAGGAGAAAAGCAGCTCACCGTGAAGTCAGGTCTGTCTAATATCAAGCCAAGCTCCGGTCTGACAACCAGATGCACCAGCCTCAGAATCTGTACAATTAAGTACAGAAGCGTAGAATGAGTATATAAATATATTTGTACCCAGTGAGTATCCTGCCTAACCTCGAAGAGGTAGTGATGAGAGGTCGACATGACACTCACTAAGGTCCAACAATATAATTTAACAGAATATAATAGAAATGGTAGGCATGTAAAGGCAGTGAAGCAACAAATATATAC
>ML317352.1:33464-76301 GCA_005239505.1 Nicotiana paniculata
ATATATATATATATATATATATATATATATATATATATATATATATATATAAGGTACTAAAATCCAAGAAAGTACTGGAATGAATAATACAATTACCACTTCACTTTCCCCCAAATATCTATCAAGTAAATATCCCTGAATTTAGTAACAAATAAATCATGCGCATGCAGGATAAGGACAACCGGCCGGAATCAAAAGATAGTCATGTATGTGCAATGTCGATGGTCGAATGGCCCGTACCATAATTGCACCTCTCCACAAAGTACTCACATCTATGAACTTCCAAGGATCGAACGTCCCGTACCAAAAGTGCATCTCTCAATCCGCCGTGGCGTACGACCCGTTCCCATAAGAGTGGGGGAAAATCACACTCCACTCGTGGAATGTAAATTGCGAAGCGGTCACATAAATACACATTATTCCTTTTTTTAAATTACTTTTCGGTGAACAATTCCTTACAAGTTTTCTCAAATTTGCACGACCTCAGGGAAGTAAGCAACATGTAACATTTAATTTATTAATCATATAGTTCATAGCAAGTAAAAACACAAGGCATGATGTGGGCCTAACTACCCAGACATAATAGTAATAGCCGCTACGTATGGACTCTCGTCACTTTGTACGTACATAGCCCCCACAATTATCACATATAGAATTTAAATCACCTAGGGGGACAGTTCCCCCTTACAAGGTTAGAAAGGAAACTCACCTCGCGTCGCACCTACTCCCCGGGTCAAGGATGCGCCCGAAACTCCGAACTCAACACCCACGGACTCGAAACTAGATAAATGTTATACAAATATATCAATTTATATTCAAAGCATGGAATTCTCCTATTACTTAGACAAATTCACCATTCTTGAAGAAATCCCAAAATCCAACCCGGGCCCGCATGCTCGGATTCCAAAACTTCTCGAAGGAAACACTCACCCATAGCCTAAGGATCATTAATACATGATTTTTACTTGATTCCATAGCTAATTCACGGGTAATTTTCTAAATGCTCGAAGGCCCTAGGTTACTACCCAAATTCCTAAATTTTCACCAATTAGGTAGTTAAATTCCACTAAGAATGCATGCATTAACTAACTCTTGGATAGAATATACTTACCTTTCAGTGGTTGGGTCGTTGAGCCTTTTTCCCAAGCACTCAAGGTGTTCTAATGGAGGAATAAATGAAGAAATAATGAAGAATCCCGTATTTAAGAAACACACTATCTGACAGTGTTTCCGCACCTGCAGCTCGAGGACCGCACTTGCGGTTATGCTCCTGCGGAACTTTGTCAGCACCTGCGAGAAATGGACTGCCCGCTGGGGGTCGCACCTGCGACTGGGCAACCGCACCTGCGGATCACACCAAAGCAGGTGCACCAGCAGCTATTGGGCACTGAAACGCTCCCCGGTCATCCAAAACCCATACTGAACATACGCCCAAGTCCGAAATCATCATAAGCTACTGGAACCGTCGAAATTCGATTCCGAGGTCATTTACTAAAAATATTGACCGAGGTCAAACTTGGCCTTAAAGGCCAACCTTAAGGAATCAAGTGTTCCTATAGCACTCTAAACACTTCCGAATCTCGGACCACCAGTACCAGCAAGTTATAAATCATAATAAGCCTCCATGGGAAATTTTATTTAGGGGGACGGGGTCTGATAACGCAAAACAACCGGTCGGGTCGTTACATTCTCCATCTCTTAAACAAACGTTCGTCCTCGAAAGGGTCTAGAATCATACCTGAAGTGCTGAATAAGTGTGGATATCTGCTGCGCATGTCCTCCTCGGACTCCCAGGTTGCCTCCTCAACTGGTTGGCCCTTCCACTGGACCTTTACGGCAGAAACTCTCTTGGACCTCAACTGGCGATCCTATCTATCAATAATAGCAACTGGCTCCTCCTCGTAGCCCAACCTCTCATCCAACTGAATGTGCTGAAATCAGCCGTGTGACAGAAGTCGGCGTGGAACCTCTGGAGCATGGATACATGAAAAACTGGATGAACTCCTGATAAACTGGAAGTTAAGGCTAGCTCATAAGCAACCTTCCCAACTCGCCTCAACACCTCGAATGGACCTATAAATCTTGGGCTCAGCTTGCCCTTCTTCCCAACCCTCATAATACCCTTCATCTACGAGACCTTCACCAGAACCTTGTCTCCCTCCATAAATGATACATCACGCGCCCTCTGATCCGCGTAACTCTTCTGTCTGGACTGTGCTGTGCGGAGCCTCTCCTGAATCAACTTCACTTTCACCAAAGCATCCCTCACCAGGGTAGTTCCATATAACTTAGCCTCACCAGGATCAAACCACCCGATAGGGGAACGACATCACCGACCATAGAAAGCCTCAAATGGTGCCATCTCGATGCTTGACTGATAACTATTATTGTAAACAAGCTCGGCCAAAGGCAAGAACTGGTCCCACTAACCTCCGAAGTCAATCACACATGCCCTGAGAATGTCCTCCAATATCTGAATTGTACGCTCTGACTGACCATCAGTTTGAGGATGAAATATTGTGCTGAGGTCTATCCGGGTACCCATATCAATATGCAACGCTCTCTAGAAGTGCGAGGTGAACTGAGGACCTCGATCTGATGTAATGGACACCTGCATACCATGCAGTCGGACTATCTCCCGAATGTAGATCTGGGCCAACCTCTCAGAAGTATAAGTAGTAGCTACTGGAACGAAATGCGCCAATTTGGTAAATCTATCCAGAATGACACAAACCACGTCCACCTTCCGGAAGGTCCGAGGCAACCCAACCACGAATCCATAGTGATGTGCTCCCATTTCTACTTAGGAATGGTTGCATCTACTGAAGTAGGCCTCCTGGACTATTGTGCTCATACATAACCTGCTGGAAATTAAGACACCTAGCCACATACTCCACAATGTCCTTTTTCATCCGCTTCCACCAGTAATGCTGCTTCAAATCACGATACATCTTCGTAGCACCAGAATGAACAGAATACCGAGAACTGTGTGCCTCCTCTAAAATCATCTCCCTCAGGCCATCAACATTAGGAACACATAAGCGGCCCTGAAGTCTCAGAACACCATCCTCGCAAATAGTAACCTCATTTTCCCTACCCTGAACCATTGTCTCCTGAAGCTCTGATAAGCATGGATCATAGAACTGTCGGGCCTTAATCTCCCCCAATAACTAAGACAGAGCAATCACATGTGCTAAAACTCGATGAAGCTCTGAAAGGTCTAATCTCACCAGGCGATTGGCCAAGGACTGAATGTCCAAGGCTAGAGGTCTCTCCTCTGCAGCAATATAAGCCAAGCTACCCATACTCTTCGCATTCCTGCTCAAAGTATCCGCTACCATATTTGCCTGCCCGGATGATAAATAATGGTGATAGCATAATCCTTTAACAACTCAAGCCATTTGCGCTGCCTCAAATTAAGATCCTTCTACTTGAAGCTACGGTGGTCTGTATAAACCTCACAGGACACTCCATACAAGTAGTGCCTCCAAATCATAAGAGCATGAACAATCGCCGCCAACTCAAAATCGTTCACAGGTTAATTCTTCTCATGAAACTTCGGCTGGCAAGAAGCATAAGCAATAACTCTCCCTTCGTGCATCAACACACACCCCAAACCAACACGTGAAGCGTAGCAATACACTGTGTACATCCCCGAACCGGAAGGCAATACCAGAACTGGTGATGAGGTCAATGTTGTCTTGAGCTTCTGAAAGCTCGCCTCACACTCGTCAGACCATCGAAACGGGGCATTATTCTGAGTCAATCTGGTCAATGGAGCTGCAATAGAAGAGAACTCATCCACAAATCGGCGATAATAGCCTGCTATGCCCAAAAAGCTCCTAATCTCTGTAGCTGAAGTAGGACGCGTCCAACTCTAAACTGCCTCGATCTTCTGAGGATCAACCTTGATACCCTCTTCAGATACCACATGCCCCAAAAATTCCACGAAATCGAACCAGAACTCACACTTGGAGAACTTAGCATATACCTTCTGTTCTCGCAAAGTCTGGAGTACAACTCTCAAATGCTGCTCGTGCTCACCCAGGCTACGTGAGTAAATCAAAATGTCATCAATGAAGACAATGACAAAGGAATCAATATACGGCCTGAACACCCTATTCATCAAGTCCATGAATGTTGATGGGGCATTAGTCAAGCCAAAGGACATCACCAGGAACTCACAATGACCATATCTCGTACGAAAAGCAGTCTTCGGAACATCTGAAGCCCGAATCCTCAACTGATGATACCTCGATCTCAAATCAATTTTAGAAAACACACGAGCACCCTGCAACTGGTCAAACAAATAATCGATGCATGGCAAAGGATACTTTTTCTTATTGGTAACTTTGTTCAACTGGCGGTAATCAATACACATCCGCATGGACCCATCCTTATTCTTCACGAATAGAACTGGAGCATCCCATGGTGATACACTCGGTCTGATTAACCCCTTAGCTAACAACTCCTCAAGTTGCTCCTTTGGAGCCATACGGTACGGAGGAATACAAATAGGTTGGGTGCCTGGAGCTAAATTAATACAGAAATCAATATCACGATCCGGAGGCATGCCCGGAAGGTCCGAAGCAAATACATCAGCAAACTCTCAAACCACTGGCACTGAATCAATCGTCGGAGACTCGACGGTGGTGTCCCGCACATAAGCAAAATAGGACAGACAACCCTTCTCGACCATATGTCGAGCCTTCAAGAATGAGATAACCCGGCTGGCTGCACTAACTGAGGAACCCCTCTACTCAGCCTAGGCGACTCGGGCATGGCTAAAGTAACTGTCTTGGCATGGCAATATAGCACGGCATGATAAGGAGATAGCCAATCCATTCCTAAAATAATCTCGAAATCAACCATGTCGAGCAATAAGAGATACGCTCCAGTCTCGAACCCATAAAATAAAATCACACAGGACCGACAAATCTGGTCTACAACCACAGAATCCCCCACGGGAGTGGACACATAAATAGGAGAACCCAAGGACTCACGAGGGACATCCAGAAAATGATCAAATAAGACCGAAACATAGGAATAAATGGATCCTGGATCAAATAACACCGATGCCTCTCTACCACATACTATAATAATACTTGTTATCATGGCGTCTGAGGCCACTGCATCTGATTTGGCCAGAATGGCATAAAATCTGGCTGGAGTACCGGAAGACTGAGCTCCAACAGAGTGAACAGGAGCTACCTCACCTCCCTCTGACTGGCCTCCATCTCTAGGACGGCCCCTCCCGAGCTATCCTCCACCTTTAGGTGGCCGGACTGCTGGTGTCAGACCCATCGGCTGATAACCCTGTTGTACGGCCTTGCCCCGAACCCTGGGACACTGCATCCTCATATGACCTGTCTCTCCCGTAACCACTCCCAGGTACCATAGTCTGTTGCCCCGAAAAAGATCCTTGAATGGTCGGAGGGCGATGAGCCCTCTGGCATAGCACTGAAGTAAGGGTCGGAGGATCTCGGATGACTAGGATAACCACTAGGTGAACTCTAAATGGCTCTAGGACGGTAGGAACGCTCTGGCATGGCGCTAAAATGAGGCCTCGCTGAAACACCTCTGGGAGGTGGTAGAGGTGATGAATATAAAGTCCTGCTAGGCTGACCGCTGCTAAACTGACCTCTGCCCCTAGCTGGGGCACCTCTGGAATCTCTAGAAAATCTAGCCCAATTGTCATGCTGCCCCTGCTCCCTGCTCCTCGACCGATACCCCTTGATCCTGCAAGAAATCTCTACCACGAGTTGATAAGGAGTACCCATCTCCACCTCTCGGGCCATGGTGACCCTAATACCTGGATGCAACCCAGCCACAAATCTCTGCATCATTAGGTAGTATCATGAGTGCATGGCGAGACAACTCTGAAAATCTGGCCTCATAATCTGTCACTAACATCTACCCCTGCTCTAGCCGCTCAAAATACCACAGCTCTTCCCTCTCAGAAGTTGAAATATACCTATCTAGAAACATCTGTGTGAACTGCTCCCAAGTGGCACGAGGAGAATCAGCTAGCCTGCTGAGAATATAGGACTTCCACCACCTAAGAGCTCTGCCCTCCAACTGAAAGGTAGTGAAATCCACTCCATGGGACTCTAGTATCCTCATGTTATGCAGTCTGTCCCTGCACCTATCCACAAAATCTTGGGCGTCCTCGCCTCGCTCACCCCCAAAGACTGGAGGGTGCAATCGGTTCCATCTACCCAATAACCTATTCGGATCGTCGTCCGCAACTGGTACGGACTCAGGTGTTGCTATAACAGGTTGGACCCCACCCACGCGCAGTGTACCTGGGGTATTATGTAATGCTGTTGTCTGGCCTGCAGCCTGGGCAGTAGGGATCTGGACTCCCCCTCCCGCCTGAGAAGTCGCAGGATCTACTGGAAATAAACCAACCTGGGACATAGTGTCCATAAATCTCATCATACGGCCCATGACTGCCTGGAAGCCTGGCGCCGTCATGAAGTCTACTGGTGCAGGATCTGCTGGAGGAACCTCGTCCTGCTCCTCTATAATAGGTTCCTCTGGTGGCGGAACTAGAATAGCTCTGAGACGCCCTCGTTCCCTACTGTGGGTCGGTGCCCTCCCCCGGCCTCTGCAGCGGCCTCGGACAGCAGGGGTAGCGGCCCTTCCCGGGTCTGGAACATAAGATGCACGCGTCCTCACCATCTGTGAAAGAATAGAAGAATGAATTTAGTAAATCATCGACTGCACGATAGAATAAGAACAAAGTGAGGTTTCCTAACACCCTATAGCCTCCTGAAGATAAGTACAGACGTCTCTGTACCGATCCACAAGACTCTACTGGGTTTGCCCGTGACTCATGAGACTTACGTGAATCTAGTGCTCTGGTACCATGTTGTCACGACCAAAAATACTAACTTAGGTCGTGATGGCGCCCAACAGCGGGGTCAGGCAAGCCAACTCTCAATTTACTAAAGGTTCCTTCTTATTAGATTAAAAACTTTAAAATAAACTTTGTTTTTAAAACTTAAAACATGATTCGACAAGGATAAATAGCCAGTTTTAATAAAAAATAGTCATTAAGAGGCGTGGCCAATATATGTACAAACCCGAAATCCATAACAACTATCACGTGTGTGCCAGGAACTAGTGTCACAAGTCCTACGGGCATACTAATAGAATATACAAAAGATATTATACAGTCCCACTGTCTGAAGGAAATAGACGGGAAATAAGCAAAAGAAAACCCCATGGTGCTGCTGGAGATCGCCAAGAGAAAAGCAGCTGTCTAATATCAAGTCAAGCTCCAGTCCGACAACCAGATGCACCAGCCTCAGAACCTGTACAATTAAGTACAGAAGCGTAGCATGAGTACATAAATATATGTACCCAGTGAGCATCCCGCCTAACCTCAAAGAGGTAGTGAAGAGAGTTCGAAATGACACTCACTAAGGTCCAACAATATAATTTAACAGAATATAATAGAAACGGTAGGCATGTAAAGGCTGTGAAGCAACAACTATATATATAAGGTACTGAAATCCAAGAAAGTACTGGGAATGAATAAAACAATTACCACTTCATTTTCACCCAAATATCTATCAAATAAATATCCCTGAATTTAGTAACAAATAAATCATGCGCATGCAGGGTAAGGACAACCAACCGGAGTCAAAAGATAGTCATGTACGTGCACTACCGAGGATCGAACGGCCCGAACCATATGTCCACCTCTCCACAAAGTATTCACATCAATGCACTGTCGAGGATCGAACGGCCCGTACAAAAAGTGCATCTCTCAATCCGCCGTGGCATACGGCGCGTTCACATAAGAGTGGGGGAAAATAACACTCCGCTCACGGAATGTAAATTGCGAAGCGGTCACATGCATACACATTATTCCTTTTTTTTTAAATTACTTTTCGACGAACAATTCATTACAAGTTTTCTCAAATTTACACGACCTCAGGGAAGTAAGAAACATGTAACATTTAATTTATTAAGCATATAGTTCATATCAAGTAAAAACACAAGGCATGATGTTTGAGAGATGCACTTTTGGTACGGGCCGTTCGATCCTCGGCAGTGCATAGATATGAGTACTTTGTGGAGAGGTGCACTTTTGGTACAGGCCGTTCGATCCTCGGCAGTGCATGGGCATGACCATCTTATGACTCTGGCCGGTTGTCCTTACCCTGCATTGCGTGTGATTTATTTGTTACCAAATTCATGGATATTGATCTGACAGATATTTGGGGAAAATTGAAGTCTTAATTGTTTTATTCATTCCCAGTATTCTTCCTGGATTTCAGTACCTTACATTTATACTTGTTGTTTCACTGTCTTTACATGCCTACCGTTTCTATTATATTCTGTTAAATTATATTGTTGGACCTTAGTGAGCGTCATGTCGACCTCTCCTCACTACCTCTTCGAGGTTAGGCGGGATACTCACTGGGTACATATATATTTATGTACTCATGCTACACTTCTGTACTTAATTGTACAGGTTCTGAGGCTGGTGCTTCTGATTATCCGACCGGAGCTTGACGTATATTCTAGACCTGACTCCACGGTGAGCTACCTCCCTTGGCGATTCTCAGTAGTACTATGGAGTTATCTTTTGTTTATTTCTATCTACTTCTTTCAGACAGTAGTACAGTTGTATCATCTTTTGTATATTCTACTAGTTCGCATGTTGACTTGTGACACTAGTTCCTGGCACACTCGTAGTAGACTCTATATTTTGGGACTGTATATATTGGTTCATGATCATTGTGGCTGTATTTACTTAAGTTGGTTAATGTTTCCGCTTTTATTTAAATGATCTAAGATTAAAATTTTGGGAATATGTTGGGTTGGTATGTCAAATAAGGATAATCTCACTAGTAAACAATTTTTGGCTTGCCTGACTCCGGTGTTGGGTGCCATGACGACCTGTGTTGGATTTTGGGTCGTGACAACATGGTATGAGAGCACTAGGTTCACGTAAGTCTCACGAGTCACAGGCAAACCCAGTAGAGTCGTGCGGATCGGTACGGAGACGTCTATACTTATCTTCAGGAGGCTATAGGACGTAAGGAAACCTCTCTTTGTTATTATTCTATCGCGCAGTCGATGATTTACTAAATTCATTCTTCTATTCTCTCACAGATGGTGAGGATGCGTGCATCTGATGTTCCAGACCCGGGAAGGGCTGCTACCCCCGTTGTCCGAGGCCGCGGCAGAGGCCGGGGGAGGTCACTGACCCGTGGTAGGGGACGAGGGCGTCCCAGAGCTATTTCGGTCCCGCCACCAGAGGACCCTATTATAGAGGAGTAGGATGAGGTGTCTCCAGCAGATCCTGCACCAGTAGACTTTATGGCGGCGCAAGGCTTCCAGGAATTCATGGGCCATATGATGAGATTTATGGACACTATGTCCCAGGCTGGTTTATTTTCGGCAGATCCTACCACTTCTCAGGCGGGAGGGGGAGTCCAGACTCCTACTGCCCAGGCTGCAGGACAGACAGCAGCATTACATCATACCCCGGGTACACTGCCCGTGGGTGGGGTCCAGCCTGTTGCAGCAGCACCTGAGCCTAGACCAGCTGCGGACGGCAATCCACAGAAGTTATTTGAAAGATGCACCTGATTATACCCTCCAGTCTTTGGGGGTGAGCGGGGCGAGGACGCCCAGGATTTTGTGGATAGCTGCAGGGACAGACTGCACAACATGAGGATACTATAGTCCCGTGGAGTGGATTTCACTACCTTCCAGTTGGAGGGCATAGCTCGTAGGTGGTGGCAATCCTATATTCTCAGCAGGCCAGCAGATTCTCCTCCTGTTACTTGGGAGCAGTTCACGCAGATGTTTCTGGATAGATATATCCCACCCTCTGAGAGGGCAGAGTTGTGGTTCCAGTTTGAGCGGCTAAAGCAGGGGTAGATGTCAGTGACAGATTGTGAGGCCAGATTTTCAGAGTTGTCTCACCAATATCTTATGATATTACCTATCGATGTTGAGAGAGTGCGGAGATTTTTGGAGGGGTTACATCCAGGTATTAGGGCCACCATGGCCCGAGAGGTGGAGATGGGTACTCCTTATCAGCTCGTGGTAGAGATTTCTCGCAGGATCGAGGAGTATCGGTCGAGGAGTAGGGAGCAGGGACAGCAGGATAAGAGGGCAAGATTCTTTGGAGAATTCAGAGGTGCCCCAGCTAGGGACAGGGGTCAGTATAGCAGTAGTCAGCCCAGTAGGCCTTTATATTCAGCACCTCCACCACCTCCCCGAGGTGTTCCAACGAGGCCGCATTTTAGCGCCATGCCATAGCTTTCCTACCATCCTCCAGCCATTGAGAGTTCGCATAGTGGTTATCCCATTCATCCGAGATCCTCCGGCCTTTACTTGAGTGCTACGCCAGAGGGCTCTCGTCGCCCTCCGGCCATTCAGGGTCTTCTTCGGTGCAGCAGACTATGGTACCTGGGAGTTGTTACGATTGTGGAGAGCCAGGTCATATGAGGAGGCAGTGTCCCAGGTTTTGGGGCAAGGCCGTGCAGCAGGATTATCAGTCGATGGGTCCGACACCAGAAGTCCGACCACCTAGAGGTGGAGGATAGGTCGGCAGGGGTCGTCCTAGAGGTGGAGGCCAGTCGGGGGGAGGTCAGGCAGCTCCTGTTTACTCTGGTGGAGCCCAGTATTTTGCTACTCCAGCCAGATTCTATGTCATTCCGGCCAGATCAGATGCAGTGGCCTCAAACGCCGATATCACAGGTATTATTTCAGTGTGTGGTAGAGAGCCATCGCTGTTATTTGATCCAGGATCCACTTATTCCTATGTTTTGGTCTCATTTTCTCATTTTCTGGATGTCCCTCGTGAGTCATTGAGTTCACCTATTTATGTGTCTACTCCCGTGGGCGATTCTATTATTGTAGACCGATTGCCGGTCCTGTGTGATTTTATTTTGTGGGTTCAAGACTCGAGCAGATCTATTATTGCTCGACAAGATTGATTTCGAGATTATTTTAGGCATGGATTTTTTATCTCCTTATCATGCCATGCTAGATTGCCATGCCAATATAGTTACTTTAGTCATTCCCGAGTCGCCTAGGCTGGAGTGGAGAGGTTCTTCAGTTAGTACAGCCAGCCGGTTATTTCATTCTTGAAGGCTCGACATATGGTCGAGAAAGGTTGTCTGGCCTATTTTGCTTATGTGTGGGACACCACTCTCCGACGATTGATTCAATGCCAGTTGTTCGAGAGTTTGCTGATGTATTTCCTTCGGATCTTTCGGGCATGCCTCCGGACCGTGATATTGATTTATGCATTGATTTAGCTCCAGACACCCAGTCTATATCTATTCCTCTGTACCGTATGGCTCCGAAAGAGTTAAAGGATTTGAAGGAGTAGCTTGAGGAGTTGTTAGCTAAGGGGTTCATCAGACTGAGTGTATCGTCGTGGGGTGCTCCAGTTCTATTTGTGAAGAAGAAGGATGGGTTTATGCGGATGTGTATTGATTACCGCCAGTTGAACAAGGTTACCATTAAGAACAAGTATCCTTTACCATGCATCGATGATTTGTTTGACCAGTTGCAGGGTGCTCGTGTGTTTTCTAAGATTGATTTGTGATCGGGGTATCATCAGTTGAGGATTCGGGCGTCAGATGTTCCGAAGACGGCTTTTTGTACATCATTGTATTCACTGATGACATTTTGATTTACTCACATAGCCTGGGGGAGCACGAGCAGCATTTGAGAGTTGTGCTCCAAACATTACGAGAACAGAAGTTATATGCTAATTTCTCCAAGTGTGAGTTCTGGTAGGATTCCATGGCATTTTTGGGGAACGTGGTGTCCGGAGAGGGTATCAAGGTTGATCCTCAGAAGATCGAGGCAGTTCATATTTGGTCGCGTCCTACTTCAGCTACAGAGATCAGGAGCTTTTTGGGCCTAGCAGGCTATTATCACCGATTTGTGGAGGGGTTCTCTTCTATTGCAGCTCCATTGACTAGATTGACTCAGAAGAATTCCCGTTTCGATGGTCTGACGAGTGTGAGGCGAGCTTTCAGAAGCTCAAGACAGCATTGACCTCAACACCAATTCTAGTATTGCCTTCCGGTTCTGGGATGTATACAGTATATTGTGACGCTTCACGCGATAGCTTGGAGTGCGTATTGATGCAGGAGGGGAGAGTTATTGCATATGCTTCACGCCAGCTGAAGGTTCATGAGAAGAAGTACCTTGTGCACGATTTGGAGTTGGCGACGATTGTTCATGCCCTTAAGATTTGGAGGCACTACTTGTATGGAGTGTCCTATGAGGTTTATACAAACCACTGTAGCTTGCAGCACTTGTTCAAGCAGAAAGATCTTAATTTGAGGCAGCGCAGATGGCCTTAGTTGTTGAAGGATTATGATATCACCATTCTTTATCACTCGGGCAAGGCAAATGTGGTTGCAGATGCTTTGAGCAGGAAGGCGGAGAGTATGGGTAGCTTGGATTATATTGTAGCAGAGGAGAGACCTCTAGCCTTGGACATTCAGTCCTTGTCCAATCGCCTGGTGGGATTAGACCTTTCAGAGCCTCGTCGAGTTTTGGCACATGTGGTTGCTCAGTCTTCGTTATTGGGGGAGATTAAGGCCCGACAGTTCTATGATTCGTGCTTAGCAGAGCTTCGGTAGACAGTGGTCCAGGGTAGGGCCAAGGAGGTTTCTATTGGCGAGGATATTGTTCTGAGACTTCAGGGCCGCTTATGTGTTTCTAATTTTGATGGCCTGAGGTAGAGGATTCTAGAGGAGACACACAGTTCTCGGTATTATGTTCATCCTGGTGCTACGAAGATGTATCGTGACTTTAAGCAACAATACTGGTGGAGGAGGATGAAGAAGGACATTGTGGAGTATGTGACTAGGTGTCTTAAATGCCAGCAGGTTAAGTATGAGCACCAGAGGCCAGGAGGCCTACTTCAGCAGATGCCCATTCCTGAGTGGAAATGGGAGCGCATCACTATGGACTTCGTGGTTGGGTTACCTTGGACCTTGTGGAAGGTTGACGCCGTTTGGGTCATTGTGGATAGATTGACCAAATCGGCGTATTTCATTCCAGTAGCTACTACTTATACTTCTGATAGGTTGGCCCAGATCGACATTCGGGAGATAGTCCAGTTTCATGGTGTGTCGGTGTCCATTATATCAGATCGAGGTCCTCAGTTCACCTCGCACTTCTGGAGAGAATTGTATAGTGATATAGGTACCCAGATAGATCTCAGCACGGCATTTCACCCTCAGACTGATGGTCAGTCGGAGCATACAGTTCATATATTGGAGGACATGCTCAGGACATGTGTGATGACTTTGGAGGTCAGTGGGACTAGTTCTTGCCTTTGGCCGAGTTTTCTTACAATAATAGTTATCAGTCCAGCATTGAGATGGCACCATTTGAGGCTTTGTATGGTCGGCGATGTCGTTCTCCTATCGGGTGGTTTGATCCTTGCAAGGCTAAGTTATATGTCACCGACCTGGTGAGGTACACCTTGGAAAAAGTGAAGTTGATTCAGGAGAGGCTCCGTACAGCACAGTCCAAATAGAAGCGTTACGCGGATCAGAGGGCGCGTGATGTATCATTTATGGAGGGAGATAGGGCCCGGTTGAAAGTCTCGCCTATGAAGGGTATTGTGAGGTTTGGGAAGAAGGGAAAGTTAAGCCCGAGGTTTATAGGTCCCTTCGAGGTTTTGAGGCGAGTTGGGGAGGTTGCTTATGAGCTGGCCTTACCTCCCAGTTTATCAGGAGTTCATCCAGTTTTTCATGTATCCATGCTCCGGAGGTACCACGCCGACTTCTCTCACGTGGTTGATTTCAGCACTATTCAGTTGGATGAGAGCTTGGGATATGAGGAGGAGCCAGTTGCTACAATTGATAGACATGACCGCCAGTTGAGGTCCAAAAGAGTTTCTGCCGTAAAGGTCCGGTGGAAGGTCCAACCAGTTGAGGAGGTGACCTGGGAGTCCGAAGAGGGCATGCAGAGCAGATATCCACACTTATTCAGCACTTCCAGTATGATTTTAGACCCGTTCGAAGATGAACGTTTGTTTAAGAGGTGGAGAATGTAACGACCCGACCGGTTGTTTTGCGTTATCGGACCCTGTTCCCCTAAATGAAACTTCCCATAGCGGCTTATTATGATTTATGACTTGCAGGGACTGGCGGTCCGGGATTTGGAGGTGTTTAGAGTGCTATAGGAACATTTGGTTCCTTAAGGTTGGTCTTTAAGGCCAAGTTTGACTTCGGTCAACATCTTGGGTAGACGACCTTGGAATCGAGTTTCGTCGGTTCCGTTAGCTTCATCTGATGATTTCGGACCTGGGCATATGTTTGGAATGGGTTTCTGATGACCCGGGAGCGTTTCGGCGCCTAATATTGAAATAAGAAGTTCCTTAAGTTCCTATTGTGGTTTGGGATGTGTTTTTGTGTTCTCGAGGTCCGAACGGAATTCTGAGGCCGGGAATAGTTTTGTTATGTCATTTATGACTTGCCTGCAAAATTGGGTGTCATTCCGAGTAGTATAGGTCAGTTCGGCGCATTGTTAGCAAAGTCAAGAAAACTTAAAGTTCCTAAGCTTGGTTCTTGGGGTTTTGAGGTGTGATTTTGCGTTTTAGCAATGTTTTGGGTGCTCCGAAGGCTCGAGCGAGTCCATATTATAATTTGGGACTTGTTGATATATTTGGACGGGGGTTCGGGTGGGCACAGGTGCCTCCCGGACACCACACGAGGCCAAAAACGAGCTGAAATAGCTGCTGGTGCACCTGTTCTAGTGTAACCGCAGGTGCGGTTGACCAGTCGCTGGTACGACCCCCAGTGGTCAGGCCAATTCTCGCAGGTGCGGACAAAATTCTGCAGGAGAGGAGCCGTCTATTTCCGCAGGTGCGAGCCTTTGCTCGCAGGTGGGAGACCACAGATGCGTTCCTCGAGCCGCAGGTGTAAAAACACTATTCAGACAGTGTGTTTTTATACACGGGATTTAAGTCATTTTCCTTATCTTCTTCTTCTTCCTTGGAACGATTTCCACCATTTTTGAGGGGCAAACGACTTGGTTATTGAATTTAGGTAAATCCTACTTTAATATTAGCTTCGTGCATGTATTCCTAGTTAAGTTTAATCACATAGTTAGTGAAAATTCAAGAATTGGGTAGCAACCTAGGGCTTTTGATAATTTTAGAATTTACCTGTGAATTAGCTATGAAATCAAGTAAAAATCGTATATTAATGATCTTTAGTCTTTGGGTGAGTGTTTCCTTCGAGAATTATTAGAATCCGAGCACGCGGGCCCGGGGTCGGATTTTAGATTTTCTTCAAAAATGGTGAATTTGGCAAAGTAATAGGAGAATTCCATGCTTTGAATATAAATTAATGTAATTGTATAACATTTGGCTAGTTTCGAGTCCTCGGGTGTAGAGTTCAGAGTTTCGGGTGCGTTCTCGGTCCGGGGAGTAAATTCGACGCAAGATGAGTCTCCTTTCTAACCTTGTACGGGGGAATTGTCCCCCTAGGTGATTTAAATGCTATATGTGATCATTTGTGGGGGCTACGTACGTACAAAGTGACGAGAGTCCGTACGTAGGGACTACTTCTATTATGTCCGGGTAGTTAGGCCCACATCATGCCTTTTGTTTTACTTGATATAACTATATGCATAATGAATTAACATTACATGTTGCTTATTTCCCCGAAGTTATGGAATTTGAGAAAAACTTGTAAGAAATTGTTCACTGAAAAGTATTTTCTTTTAAAAGGAATAATGTGTGTGCATGTGACCGCTTCGCAATTTACATTACGCGAGCGGAGTGTGATTTCCCCCACTCTTATGGGAACGGGCCGTACGCCACGATAGATTGAGAGATGCACTTTTGGTACGGGACGTTCGATCCTCGACAGTGCATAGAGAGGATTGAGAGATGCACTTTTTGTACGGGCCGTTCGATCCTCGGCAGTGCATAGTTTTGAGTACTTTGTGGATACGTGCACTTTTGATACGGGTCATTCGATCCTCGGCAGTGCACGGGCATGACCATCTTATGACTCCGGCCGGTTGTCCTTAACCTGCATGCGTGTGATTTATTTGTTACTAAATTCATGGATATCGATCTGACAGATATTTGGGGAAAAGTGATGTGGTAATTGTTTTATTCATTCCCAGTATTCTTCCTGGATTTCAATACCTTACATATATACTTGTTGCTTCACTGTCTTTACATGCCTACCGTTTCTATTATATTCTGTTAAATTATACTGTTGGACCTTACTGAGTGTCATGTCGACCTCTCGTCACTAACTCTTCGAGGTTAGGCGGGATACTCACTAGGTACATATATATTTATGTACTCATGATGCATTTATGTACTTAATTGTACATGTTATGACGCTGGTGCTTCTGGTTATCCGACCGGAGCTTGACGTATATTCTAGACCTGACTCCACGGTGAGCTGCATCCCTTGGCAATTCTCATCAGTACTATGGAGTTATCTTTTGTTTATTTTTGTCTACTTCTTTCAGACAGCAGTACAGTTGTATCATCTTTTGTATATTCTACTAGTTCGCCTGTTTACTTGTGACACTAGTTCCTAGCACACTCGTAGTAGACTCTATATTTTGGGACTGTATATATTGGTTTATGATCATTGTGGTTGTATTTACTTAAGTTGGTTAATGTTTCCGCTTTTATTTAAATGATCTAAGCTTAAAATTTTGGGAATATGTGGGGTTGGTATGTCAAATAAGGATAATCTCACTAGTAAACAACTGTTGGCTTGCCTGACTCCGGTGTTGGGCGTCATCACGACCTGTGTTGGATTTTGGGTCGTGATAGGAAGTGCACACTTTATTTATTTGTATGTTGGATTGGGTCGTATGGCCTCGGCATAATTCGTGCATAAAAATTCTCGAAGTCCAAATTACAATTGATGTTGTTTCTTAGGCTTGAAAGATTAATTTGATAAATAATGGAAATGAAATTTTGGATTTACCATCAGTGAAAGAGGTGTTTATTTATTTCTTGTTAGTAAGTTTTCACCTGTATTTATATACTCCATGCATAACTAAAATTTCGGTACTTAATTGTTAGCCATAGTAAGTGCCGAATCCGACCTCTCGTCACTACTTCTTTGAGGTTAGACTAGATACTTTTTGGGTACGCGTTGATTTACGTACTCATGCTACACTTGCTCCACATTTTGTGCAGGTACATACTTGTCTAGTGATCTTGTGGGCGCAAAGGCGCGGCTATTACGGGGATTTAGGTGAGTTGTATTCTGTGTTATGAGTCCGCTACACACAGAGTCTCCATCAAAGTTATTTACATTTTCCGGTCAAATTTGTATTCTAGACAGATGTTGTATTTTATCATATTTCCTAGTTAATTCTAGTATACTCAATTAAGATGAAAACAATTTATTACTCGGTAAAATCAAGTTTTTCAACAAATAGCCCGTATACGCACTCCTCACCTAGCGTACACAGTGCTCACATATTATAACAGTACCAAATCTGCGACCCTCACGCTCCAGGTCCCGTCCGCGTCTACGCTCTATCTTCCACAGATGTGGCTCCGCTTATGTGGGCCAATCTCGCACTTATGCCCACAGACCATGTTGACCAAACCATACCTGCGCTCCTCCTTCCGCACATGCGGTCCCCCCACCGCAGTTGCAAAGCACCAGAAGACCTGAAACTTCAATAATTGCACAAGTCAAAACTTCAATCCCTTAAGCATCCGAAATGCACCCGAGGCCTCCGGGATTTCAACCAAACATACCAAAGAGTCCGAAAACACCATACAAACTTAGGCAAGCCCTGGAATCACATCAAACAATGCCAAAAACACGAATCACCCTTCGATTCAAACTTAATTAACTTTAAACTTTAAATTACTACAACTGATGTCGAAACCTATCAAACCACGTCTGACTAACCGAAAATTTTGCACACAAACTATATTCAACATAACGGACCTATTCCAACTTCCGAAATCAGAATCCGACCCCGATATCAAAAAGTCCACTTTCGATCAAAATCTCCAAAAATTTGGCTTTCGCCAATTTAAGCCTAAATCAGCTATAGACCTCCAACGCAGTCCGGACAGGCTGCTAGTCCAGAATCACCCAATGAGTCTAAAGGAACGGAAGAAACTCCATTCCGTAATCGTCTTCACTCAATTCAAAATAAAGTCAACATCTTAGAACTTAATCTTCCATTTTAGGGACTAAGTGTCCTAAATCACTCCGAAACCATAAACCAAAACCCCGGCAAGTCAAATAAGTAGAAAATGATATAGGGGAAGTAGTAAATAGGGGATTGAGGCTAATACTCTCAAAATGACCTGTCGGGTCGTTACATCCTCCCCCTCTTAAAATAATCATTTGTCCTCGAATGAGTGTAGATACATTCCTAAGGTGGTGAAAAGATGAGGATAACGGATGCGCATATCATGCTCGGTCTCTCAAGTTGCCTCCTCGACCGGCTAACCCTTCCACTGAACCTTTACGAAAGCAATGTTCTTTGACCTCAGTTTTCGAACCTGCCTGTCTAAAATAGACACTGGCTCCTCAACATAAGATAAATCCTTGTCCAACTGGACTGAGCTAAAATCCAACACATGAGACGGATCACCGTGATACTTCTGGAGCATAGAAACATGGAATACCAGATAAACACCTACTAGACTGGGAGGTAAGGCAAGCTCATAAGCAACATCCCCAACTCGCCGCAACACCTCAAAGGGACCAATGAACCTTGGTCTCAGATTTCCCTTCTTCTCGAACCTCATAACGCCCTTTATAGGAAAAACTCGAAGCAAGACCCGCTCTCCAACCATGAAAGAAACATCGCGAACCTTCTGATCTGTATAAATCTTCTATATGGGTTGGGCGGTGCGAATTCGATCCTAAATCCCCTTCACCTTATCTAGGGAATCCAGAACCAAGTCTGTACCCAATAATCTAGCCTCGCCCAGATCGAACCAACCCACTGAAGACCGACACAGCCTACCATACAGAGCCTCGTACGGTGCCATCTGGATGCTCGATTGACAACCTTTGTTGTAGGCAAACTTTACAAGTGGCAAGAACTGATCCCACGAACCTCCAAACTCCATCACACACGCACGGAGCATATCCTCTAATATCTGAATAGTCTGCTCGGACTGTCCGTCCGTCTGAGGGTGAAATATTGTGCTCAGCTCTACTCTAGTACCCAACTCATGTTGTACGGCCCTCCAAAACCATGATGTAAACTATGTATCCCGGTCACAGATGATAGATATCGGTACGCCATGAAGCCTGACGATCTCGCATATACAAATTCGAGCTAGCTGCTTGGAAGAATATGTAGTCATCACAGGAATGAAATGAGCTGACTTGGTCAGCCTATCTACGATCACCCAATCTGCATCAAACCTTCGCTGAGTCTGTGGGAGTCCAACAATGAAATCCATAGTGATGCACTCCCACTTCCACCCATGAATCTCTAACTTCTGAAGCGACCCACCTGGCCGTTGATGCTCGTACTTTACCTGGTGGAAATTTAGACACTGAGCCACATACTGCACTATGTACTTCTTCATCCTCCTCAACCAGTAATGTTTCCTCAAGTCATGATACATCTTCGCAGTACCCGGATGAATGGAGTACCATGAACTGTGAGCTTCCTAGAGAATCAACTCACGCGAACCATCCACATTGGGCACACATAGTTTGCCCTTCATCCTCAATGCACCATCATCCCCGATAGGGACCTCCTTAGAATCACCATGCTGGACTGTGTACTGAAGGACAAGCAGGGGTCAACATACTGACGCTTCCTGATACGATCATAAAGAGAAGACTGAGAGACCACAGAAGCCAATACTCGACTCAGCTCAGAAATATCCAATCACAAACTGGTCGGCTAAGGCCTGAACATCCAACACCAATGGCCTCTCTGCTGCTGGTATGTATGCTAAGCTCCCCAGACTCTCCGCTCAGTGACTCAAAGCATCAGCCACCACATTGGCCTTCCCTGGCTGGTACAACATGGTGATATTGTAGTCCTTAAGCAGCTCCAACCACCTCCGCTAACGCAAGTTAAGATCCTTTTTCTTGAACAGATGTTGAAAACTCTAATGATCGGTGAAAATCACATAAGGGACACTTACAAATAGTGCCGCCAAATATTCAAGGCATGAACATAGCTGCTAACTAAGGTCGTGGATAGGATAGTTCTTTTCATGCACTTTAAGTTGTTTGGACGTGTAGGCAATCATCCTATTGTCCTGCATCAACATTGCACCGATACCAATCCGCGACACATCATAATATACAATATAAGACCCCGAACCTGTACGCTACACCAATACCGGGGATGTAGTCAAAGCTATCTTGAGCTTCTGAAACCTCTCCTCACACTCCTCTATCCACCTGAATGGAGAAACCTTCTGGATCAGCCTAGCATAGGTGCTGCAATAGATGAGAAACCCTCTATAAAACAACGGTAATACCCCGCCAAACCAAAAAAACTCTAGATCTTCATAGCTGACTATGGTCTAGGCCAACTCTACACTTCTTCCACCTTCATCGGATCCACCTTGATCCCATCACTCAATACTACATGACCCAAGAATTCCACTAAGTCTAGCCAAAACTCACATTTTGAAAATTTTGCATATAACTTCTTTTCTCTCAAGTTCTGAAGCACAGTCCTCAGGTGCTGCTCATTATCCTCCCGAGTCTGGGAGTACACCAGAATGTGGTAAATAAACACAATGATGAACAAGTCAAGATAGGGTCGGAACACACTATGCATCAACTACATAAAAGTTGTAGGGGAACTGGTCAGACCAAAAGACATCACAAGGAACTAGTAGTGACCATACCGGGCCTGAAAGTATTCTTCGGGATGTCTGGCTCCCGAATCTTCAGCTGATGATAGTCGAAACGTAAATTAATATTGGAAAACACCCTAGAACCCTGTAGCTGATCAAATAATCATCGATACAAGGTAATGGATACTTGTTCTTCACTGTAACTTTGTTCAGCTGGCGATAATTAATGCGCATATGCATAGAACCATCCTTTTTCTTCAAAAATAATATAGAGCAACCCAAGGTGAACACTGGGCGAAGTGAAGCCCTTATCAAGCAACTCATGCAACTGCTCCTTCAACTCAGGAGGAGCCATACGATATGGAGGAATACAGATGCGCTGAGTTCCCGGAAACAAATCAATGCCAAAATCAATATCTCTGTCGGGTGGCATGCCCGGAAGATCAGCTTGAAACACATATAGAAAGTCCCTCACTACTGGAACTGACTCAACCGTAGGGGTATCAATACTGACATCTCTCACATAAGCTAGATATGTGTCACACCCTTTCTCAACCATTCATTGAGCTTTTAAAATGAAATAACTCTACTGAGAGTATACTCTAAGGTACCTCTCCACTCTAATCACAGTAGACCTGGCATAGCCAGTGTCACGGTCTTATTGTGACAATCAAAATAGCATAATGGGGCGACAACCAATCTATGCCCAAGATAACATCAAAGTCTACCATACTGAGCAATAATAAATCAGCTCAGGTCTCAAAACCACTAAGGGCAATTAAACACGACCGTTACACGCAGTTCACAATAAGAGAATCTCCCACAGGAGTAGACACATAAATAGAGAAACTCGGAGAATCCTGAGATATGCCCAAATAGGGGGAAAATAAGAGGACACATAGGAATATGTATAGCTTGGATCAAATAAGAACGACACACCTCTATGACAGACCGGAACAATACGTGTAATGACAGAGTCAGAATAAACTACCTTTGTAGCTCGAAGAGAATTATATCTGGCCTAGCCTCCCCCTATAGGGCGACCTCAACCTCCCTGACCTCCACCTCGGGCTGGATGAGCAAGTGGGGCGGTAGCTGGTATAGCCTGAGGACCCAATGGAGCATGCGGTGGCTGAGAACTTTGTGGAGGTGCACCCCTCCTAAGTCTGGTGAAATCCCCTACCATATGAAGAGTGTCGACACACTCAAAAGAAACCTCGGAGCGCATGGCTGATATGACTGGATCGGGTCAGGTTTGTTGGACAGGCCGCTAAAAGTACCCCGTGCAAAGGTACACTAGATACTGGCGGTGCATAATAAGGCTCTGGGGACTAGAAGGGCTGGAATACCACTAGCGGCTGGAAGAGCTGAATGAATGGGGGGACTCACATAACTCTTACCATGGCAAACAGCAGCTGGGGAACGAGTACCACTATAAGTGCCAGACTCTAGAGACCTCTTGGTCTCCCTCTCCTCTCTATCCCGAGAAAGCATTCCCTCCAATCTCCTAGCAATAATCACAACCTGCTGATAAGAAATATCCATCTCCAACTCCCTGGCCGTACTAATCAGATACTGGGGTGGAGTCCCTCAATAAACCGACGAACCCTCTCTTGAACTATGGAAACCAAGGCCGGTGCATGTCGGGCCAAATCGCTGAAGTGGACTACATACTATGACACAGTCATAGCACCCTAGCACAGCTGCTCAAACTCCACGCGCCATGCGTCCATGAGGCTCTGAGGGACATACTCTCACAAAAACATGTCCGAGAACTGAGTCCATGTAAGTGAAGTTGCCTATGTCGGACTACTCAACTCATAAGCACGCACCACTTATAGGCTGCTCTTCTAAGCTGAAATGTGGTAAAAGAAAACGCACTCGTCTCCTCTACGCCCGTAGTATAAAGAATACGGTGACACTCCTCCAGGAAACCTTAGGCATTATCTGTCGCCAATCCACTAAACGTAGGTGGGTGGTACTTATTTTACCTCTCAAGTTTGAGATGCTCCGCCTCAGAAGCCGCTTTCCTAGCCTCGTGCTGGACCGGAGCTACCGGCTACATAAGTATAAACTTTGGGGCTTGGTCGACCTGAAGCCGCAGCTCAAGGGTACGCACTGTGGGAGTCGGTACCCCTCCCTCGGCCTGTGATGTGGAAGGAGCAACTGGAATCAGTCCGGCCCGAGCTGAGGTGTTGAACATGCTCATGAACTGGGATAGAATTTCCTGGAGGGCTGGTGCAACAATAGGCACCTCAGGTGCCTGCCCTCCAGTTAGAGCTGCTGGGGGCTCCTCTATAGCAGAGCGCCCGGTACTCTGGCCACACCACCCCCGGTCTCTCACGGCTCTAGCAGGGTGCACGGGTGCATGGTCATCAAATCCTCCGTATGAGTCCTCACCATTTGTGAGAAAGAAAAAAATACAGAAGTTTAGAATTTCGATGTCAAAAAATTCTGCACAAAAAGGAACCAAAGAAGTATAATTTTTCCTAACAGTTCCACAGCCTCCAAAGATAAGTATAGATGTGTCTGCACCGATCCACGAGACTCTAATAAACCGGCTTGTGACTCATGACACCTATGAACGTAGATCTCTAATACCAACTTATCACGACCCAACCTTCCCTCCGTTAGAGGTTACGATGACATGTAGTCTCTACGACTAGGTAAGCCTAACCTTTGCGTAACAACAACGAATTGAAAGCATAATCTTATCAACTGACAATAACAGGTAATTTAACAATTGAAAGCAATGCCGCTCGGCATATAAAATAACAACTCTCGAAATATATATAGATTTTTCCCGAATACCGAAACATCATAAGTCACAAGCTTCTAAGAATTTGACAAAATGTTCTATACATCAGTATTTAGAAGTTGTAGAGGAAGAACTACAAAGAGATAGAGGTGGACTCCTAGGTTTGCGGGCGCGGCAGATGTACCTTGAAGTTTCTGTGACAATAGTAGGTGCACAACTAATAGTGAGGCTAGAATGATGTACCTGGATCTGTACAAACATGTGCAGAAGAGTAGCATGAGTACACCACAATGGTACCTAGTAAGTGCCAAGCCTAACCTCGGTCGGGTAGTGACGAGGTCAGGTCAGACCTACTGGTCAATAATAAATAAGGCAGGAAAATATATAGTATAATAATAGACTAGAATTTAACAAAAGGAAACGCAGCAAATAATAGTACAACACACAGGTTAAATAACAGGGAATATCCACAGACACCATCTCGTAGTACCAAAGTAAATATGCAGGGAGAACTCCCGAGATACCGTCTTGTAGTCCCAAAATAAATATGCTGGGAGAACTCCCGAGATACCGCCTCGTAGTCACAAAAGTAAATGTGCAGGGAGAACTCCCAAGGTACCGCCTCGTAGTCTCTAAAGTAAATGTGCAGGGGGATCTCCCGGGATACCGTCCCGTAGTCCTAAAGATAAACACACAGCTCAAACAAATGAAGATAACAGTTACAACAAGAAAAACTATAGTTTAGACTAAGTCCAACTCAAGAAAAGAAGCAGGAATCCACTAAGCATGCGTCAAAGAGTTCATATAAGCAATTAAGACATGTAGACATGCTATTCTAGGCTAACAGGATAACTACACATTCTAGTAAACTCAATTAAAATGAAAACATATTATTACTCGGTAAAATTAGGTTTTCCAGTAAATAGCCCGTGTACGCACTCGTCACCTCGCATACACGGCGCTCACATATCATACCAGTACCAATCCTAAGGGGATTTCCCCCACACAAGGTTAGGCAAGCCACTTACCTCGAACCAAGCTCAATCAATCGGTAGCAATGCTTTTTCCACAAATATTTGACTATGAATGGCCCAAAACTAGCCAAAATCAATTACATACCATAAATAAATCTATAAGAAACTAATCTAATTATTGAAATCTAAACTAAAGTAAGAAATTAGGAAATAGCTCAAAAAGCCTCCCCGGGCCCACGTCTCAGAATCGGGTAAAAGTCACAAAATATGAACACCCATTTACTCATGAGTCCAACTTTACAAGAATTACTCGAATCCGGCCTCAAATTGCCATTTAAAACTCAAAATTTTAGTGTAGGAAGTTTCCACCATGTTCCCCAAATTTCGAACTCAAATCCATAATTAGATGATGAAAATAGTAATAGATTCATGGAATATAGTCCAATCTGGGTTAGAATCACTTACCCTAACGATATCCTTGAAGAACCTTCGAAAAATCGTCTCACACCGAGCTCTCAAGTCCCAAAATTGAAAATGGGAATCAAACCCTCGAACTTTGATCTTTTCTGCGGAGCAATTCCGCATCTGCGAACCTACTATCGCACCTGCCACGCTGCACCTGCGGAGATTCCCTCGCAGGTGCGGAAATTACCTAAGGGGGCTGGGTGGAAATACCCCTAAAATTTTCTTGTTTAAAATAATGCCTTAATGAGTCCCCGAGTTGTTTTTACTGTGGAAATTTTAAAACCGGCCTAATTTGAGTAAAAAGTACCCCGGGACTTGAAGAATAAAATTTTCCAGAAAGTAGGCGTTATGCGACGCACTATGTGATCACATAACGTGTATGCGGACCGCATAATGGTCGCATACACGGGCAGATCACTGCCCCATTTGAGGACAACTATGCGGTCCAATATGCGACCGCATTTCGGTTATGCGGACCGCATTGTTGTCCTTTGATTTTTGGGAGGGAGGTTATGCAATCACATAACATGTATGGACCGTATAGTGGTCACATACCTGGGCAGATTATTTTCGATGTTTGCCCACCTAGAGGGCCATTCTACGGTCGACTCTGCGGACCGCATGTCAGGAATGCGATCGCATTCCTGACCGCATTCCGGTGTCGGGCCCCTATTTTTCTAATTTTAAAACTCGACCCCAGTTCATTAAAACGCCCCTCCCCTTCATTTTTAACTGATTTCTGAGCAAAAATAGAGAGAAGGGAGAGAGGGTTCTTGAGAGGGAAAGTTCTTCTTCATCAAAATTGATTCTTCAATCGCTCAAGCCCGGAATCTACGAGTTAGTGTTATCTTATTCACTCAAAGAGGTAGGTCTTCACCCCATTTTCCCCAAGTTCTCAGATTTTAATTAAGAATAAAACACATGGGATGATAATTGAAAATGGAGGTCAAACCCATGCATGCATGTGAGTAAAACTTCTTAATCTAGCAAAAGGGAAGAGGGGTTGGGGTAAAATTCACAAAGAAGGGGTGGTAATCTAATGAGGTCGCCTAGCGTTCAATAAAATTCTTAAAAGAGTTCGAATTGTATGCATGATTTCCAATTCTGAGTTGAATATGTTTAATTGTGAACAAGATTGACGGTACTAGTCGGTTCGGTGATTTGTGAGTAAAAGTTAAAAAGGAATTTCGACCCCAGGTATGTATGGCTAACTTTAAACCTTGTAGAATCCCCTTGTTGTGACGAGCATGCGGTATGTGTACCTTGCATCAAAACACGTGAATTGATCGTCTTAGTTGATTTCCACCCCACTGTGTTATACGAGTTTGTGATAGATGATTTTGCGCGCTACCTTATTACGTGCAAAGCTTGTAATTTGCTTGAGAGTATCGGGGTGAAATGATGGGAATGAGTTGAACAATTATGGCAATGCCTTGTACATGAATTACTACTTGGTGAGAATTATTGTGCCTTGGGTCAAAATATATGAATTGTTGACGTGAACTTGTGATTCCTTGAAATGATAATTCCTGTGATGTAATTGTTGATTGTTGTTATGAAATATGATTCTCAGGTGGGATCGGGTTGCGCGCCGCAACACGAAGTAATAAGGTTGATGGGTTGTGGTGATAAGGTGGCCGAGGTAATAATGGTGGCCGAGGTAATAAGGGTGGCCGAGGTAATAAGGATGGAATGTGATCATTATCTCTATTGAAATGAAAAACTATGAAACTCTTGAATATGGTGATGTTGAAAGGGGAAAAGGAGAGATTGTGAAACTTGTTGTTTCTTTCCACGTGCATTGATTGATTGGTTCCATTACTATCTCTTATTTGTGTATTGTTTGATTGTACTTGGGATAAAGTTTTCTCATACATACTAGTACTATTCCACAGTACTAACGTCCATTTTGCCGAGGCCGCTACATTTTCTTACATGAATGTAGGTGGTTCTACAGCAGGTAATTCAGTCCACCGTCAATAGTGCCTCCTCTCCACTCCACAGTTGAATTGGTGAGCCTCACTTCCTCTCAAGGCCATGTGTGGTTCATGCCACCTTCTTTTGGGTCTATTTCTTATTGTAAGGTATAGCCGGAGCCTTGTTTCCGGCAAGTATTGTATGAAAACCTATCACTCGTAGAGGCTCCATAGACATAACATGGGTATTGTACATATGTATTTTGGGTAGTGACAATCGTGGTCCACGTGGTAGAAGTATGTATGTTGTATGTATCTTGCAAGTATTTAGTATCATATGTTGTTAATGGTAAGAGGCAAACATGAATTTAACTGGAGTTTTATGTTAAGTCTCAAATTGCTAATTCACATGAATAAGGTATATTGGAATCACGGGGTAACGCGTGGGATAGGTGAGGCAAATCCAGGTCCGCTTGGCTGGGGCCACCCGGTTGAGCGCCGGTCGTGTCCCTCGATTTTGGGGCGTGACACTGGGTTAGCATCTGTGAGCTATGGCCGCACCTGCGCGCCCTCTCTTGCGGATATCTTCCGCTTCTGCGATGCTCACACTCCAGGCCCCGTCTGCTTCTTCGCTCTATCTTCCAAAGATACGGCTCCAGTTCTGCGGGCCAATCTCGCACCTGCGCCCATAGACCAAGTTGACCAAACCGCACTTGTGCTCCTCCTTTCGCACGTGCGAGTCCGCACCTGCGGTCCCCCCACCACAATTGCGAAGCACCAGAAGGCCTGAAACATCAACAATTGCTCAAGTCAAAACTTCAATCCCTTAAGCATCTGAAACGCACCCGAGGCCCCTTGGATTTCAACCAAACATACCAACGAGTCCTAAAACACCATACATACTTAGTCGAGCCCTCGAATCACATCAAACAATGCCAAAAACACGAATCACCCTCTGATTCAAACTTAATGAACTTGAAACTTCAAATTTCTACAACTGATGCCGAAACCTATCAAACCACGTACGACTGACCGCAAATTTTGCACACAAATTATATTCAACAGTATAGACCTACTCCAACTTCCGGAATCGGAATCCGACCCCGATATCAGAAAGTCCACTTTCAGTCAAAATCTCCAAAAATTCTACTTTCACCAATTCAAGCCTAAATCAGCTACAGACCTCCAATTCACAGTCCGGACACGCTTTGAAGTCCAGAATCATCCAACAGAGCTAACGGAACCAACGGAACTCCATTCCGGAATCGTCTTCACACTGTTCCAACTACAGTCAAAATCCTAAGACTTAAGCTTATGATAGGGACTAAGTGTCCCAAAATCACTCTGAAACCACAACAACAACCTCCCGGCAAGTCAAATAAGCAGAAAAATATAGGGGGGAAGCAGTAAACAAGTGATCGGGCTATTACTCTCAAAACGATCGGTCGGGTTGTTACAGAATATTATTTGTTACTTAATTTTATCAAATAAATTAAAAGTGTGGATAGAATCACATTATATCTATTCTCCTCTTTATACATTAGTCTTTGTTCTACAATATTTTGTTTTTTTTTTCATTTAGTGTTATCTATAGTACAAATATTATTGTATTATTTTTTAAATGAATGGTGTTGAGTTAGTTAAAATGTTAAATAGAGAAGTTCTTCCATAATATATCATAAATCTAGAAATAATTTTCAGAATCATTTTTTTATTATTTTCAATAAGAAACTAAATTAAAATATCCTTCCCATTAATATTTAATGTGAAAGTTTAACCTTTTTATTAAAATTATTACATAAGAGTTTAAATTATATCTTTATTTTATTTATTAATATATTTTTTCAAATTTTTTCATAACAATCATTAAAAATATATTAATATTAAATTATTTGTAATTCAAATTCAAAAAATAACTAATTGTTAACTAATCTTGTCACAACCGGGAATTCCCACCGTCGAGACTGTGATGGCGCCTAACATTTCACTTGCTAGGCAACCCAATGTTAGAACAACTTATTCATTTTTTAACAGTTTAAATTAAATAATGAGAACAGACGGAATTAAATATAATAATTCAAAGTAATGTGCGGAAGCTAAAACAGCTAAAATATCTGATACAACCCTGGACCCGTGTCGTGAGTACACGAGCTACTAGAATAATGCATTCAAGGGTTTGAAAAAAATATAAAGTCGTCTGAAGGAAAATACATAGCTAAATAAAAGAAAAGGGGAGTCTAGGAGCTGCGGAAGCTGAGCAGATGTACCTCAAGTCTCCTCAAAGTTGTCTAATCCGAGCATGCTAGTATGAGTACAACCGACTCCATGTACTATGTAAGTGACGAGCCTATCCTCGACGAAGTAGTGACAAGGCTAAAGCACGTCACTCACATTACAACTTGTACGCAGTATATAATAATGACATAAAAAGGAAATACAGAACAAACTAGGACAGCCAATTGAAGATAGTGACTACAGCCTCAAGAAATAATCCAGTGACTATCAGAATTACCAAATCCTTAGAATTTCGAGTTAAAATATCAAAACCAATGCAACTCAAGGAAAATCGAAACACATAGGTTATAGCGGTGTGCAACCCAATCCCACCGTACAACACAATCCTCCCTTATTCCACCGTAACAATATCAACAATCATAAATAAATATATATGTTGCGGCGCGCAACCCGATCCCACCATATAACAAATCAGTATCATAATTCACCCTTATTTCACAGTATAAATCCACCCTTATTTCACATGTTGCGGCATGAAACCCGATCCACCACATATGTAGTATTTTATTTGTTACGGCGTACAACCTGATCCCTCCATATCAATACCTTTAATCACTAAATACAATTTATTTCATAATTCAAATCACAAGAACAACCAAAAGTGATGAATATAAAGCTGAAAAAGTAAGGAAACCTTGTACCAACTTGGAAATTCACGTATGAAATACTACACGGCAAGACAAGTCCAGTAAATGACAATTAGAAGGTGCAAGTTTGTCAATTAAGGCAAATAGCAGCAAGTCATGAAAGCATGAAGAGGTCTAACATTTTTTACAGGATAAATAATGATTAAAAAGTAGCAATTAAAGCATGGAAGGCATTTAAGGCACATAACAGTTAAAGCAGGGAAGGGGAAAAGCGGAAAATCAGGAAAAGGAAATATGGTACAGAATAGGACAGTCAATTGAATATAATGACTACAACCTCAAGTAATAAGCTAGTAACTATCAGAATAACCAAATCCTTAGAGTTTCGAGTGAAAATACCGAAACCCAATACATCTAAAGGAAAATAGAAAGACATCGGTTGTTGCAGTGCGCAAACCGATCCTACCGTACAACACAATCCTCCCTTATTCCACCGTAACAATATGAACAAACACAAATAAATATATATGTTGTGGCGCACAAGCCGATCCCACCATATAACAAATCAGTATCACAATTCACCCTTATTTCACAGTATAAATCCACCCTTATTTCACATGTTGCGGCGTGCAAACCGATCCCACCATATTAGTACAAAGTCATCCTTATTCCTCCGCATCCATCCACCGTTATTTCACCTGTTGCGGCGTACAACTCGATCCCTCCATATCAGTACAATTAATCACTAAGTACAATTTATTTCATAATATAAATCATAATAACCACCATAACCGATGAATATAAAGTTGAAACAGTAAGGAAACCTTGTACCAACTTGGAAATTCCCGTATGAAATACTACACAGCAAGACCAGTCTAGTAAATGTCAATTAGAAGGTGCAAGTACGTCACTTAAGGCAAATACAGCAATTCATGAAACCATGAAGAGGTCTAACATTGTTTACAGAAGAAACAATTATTAACAAGTAGCAATTAAAGCATGAAAGGAATTTAGGGCACATAACAGTTAAAGTAGGGAAGGGGAAAAGCGAAAAATCAGGAAAGGGAAATACGGTAAAAATAGGACAGTCAATTAAAGATAATGACTACAGCCTCAAGAAATAAGCAAGTAACTATCAGAATAACCAAATCCTTAGAGTTTCGAGTTAAAATATCAAAACCAATGCAACTCAAGGAAAATCGAAACACATAGGTTATAGTGGCGTGCAACCCAATCCCACCATACAACACAATCCTCCCTTATTCCACTGTAACGATATCAACAATCATAAATAAATATATATGTTGCGGCGCGCAACCCGATCCCACCATATAACAAATCAGTATCACAATTCACCCTTATTTCACAGTATAAATCCTCTCTTATTTCACATGTCGCGGCATGAAACCCGATCCACCACACCTGTACAAATTTACCCTTAGTCCTCCGCATCTATCCACCCTTATTTCATTTTTTACGGCGTACAACCCGATCCCTCCATATCAATACAATTAATCACTAAATACACTTTATTTCATAATTCAAATCACAAGAACAACCAAAACCGATGAATATAAAGCTGAAAAGGTAAGGAAACCTTGTACCAACTTGGAAATTCACGTATGAAATACTACACGGCAAGACCAGTCCAGTAAATGACAATTAGAAGGTGCAAGTATGTCAATTAATGCAAATAGCAGCAAGTCATGAAAGCATGAAGAGGTCTAACTTTTTTTACAGGAGAAACAATGATTAACAAGTAGCAATTAAATCATGAAAGGCATTTAGGGCACATAACAGTTAAAGTAGGGAAGGGGAAAGCGGAAAATCAGGAAAACAAATAATTCGGCGGCATATAAGCACTCATCACCTTACATATACGCTTCAACACATGAATTTCACATAGAAAATAGTTCAAGGGTTCCTAATTCCCTCAAGTCAAGGTTAAACTCAACACTTACCTCACTCCCCAGTCAACTCAGAGCTCTACCGGGGACTTTCTCCTAGAATCCGCCTCCAAACTACTCGTATCTAACCACAATTGACTCACTAAAATAAAATATTGCTAACAGAATCAACTACATTGCACAAATTTGGAATTTCCAAACATTCCCCCAAAAAGTCAAAATCAACCCCGAGACCGCTTGGCCCAAACTAGATTTTCAGACCAAAATCTGATTTCCCATTCACCCCCGAGCCTAGTTATGTAAGTTGTTTAGGAATTCGACCTCAATTTGAGGTCTAAATCCCTAATTTACTAAATTCTTCGTGATCGCGAGAGTACCTTCACGATCACAAAAAAGGAAACCAGAAGCTAAAGCTATGAGAAACCAGATTTTCTAAGTCCCAAACCACCTATAACCTATCCAAAACCCACCCGAGCCCTCAGGGCTCCAAACCAAATGTTTACACAATTCCAAAAAGATGATATGAACTTGCTCGTGCAATAGAAACACCAAAATAACACCTAGAACTATGAATCGGACACCAAACCAAAGTAAATTTTCAAGAAAAATTAAGAATTTCTATTTTAACAACCGGACATCTGAATCATGTCGAACCTACTCCATTTCTCACCAAATTTGAGAGACAAGTCATAAATATAGTAATGGACCTATACCGGGTTTCGGAACTAAAATATTTACCCGATATCAATAAAGCCAAACATTGGTCAATTCTTTAAAATCATTAAACCTTTAAAATTTCAATTTTTGACAAAAGCGATAACTCCAGTTAGGGGCCTCTGAATTTGATTGTGGGCATATGCCCAAGTCCCAAATAACGATACCAACCCACCGGACCGTCAAAACACAGATCCGAGTCTATGTGCTCAAATCGTTGACCAAAGTCAATTCAAATAGATTTGAAAGGAAAAATTTCTTACTTTATCAATTTTTATCATTAAAATCCTTCAGAAAAACACCCGGAGCGCATGCAAATCGAGGAAGGATTAAAGGAGCTAACGGAGTCTTCGAAACACAAAATTAAGGTCTAAAATTCTAGATGACCTATCGAGTCGTCACATTCTCCACCTCTAATACAAATGTTCGTCCTCGAACGGACATAGAAAAGTACCTGGTGGTGAAAAGGAGTGGATATCTACTCTGCATATCTGACTCGGACTCCCAAGTAACTTCCTCGACCGGCTGACCTCCCCACTGCACTCAAACTGAAGGATAACTCTTAGATCTCAATTGTCGAACCTGTCGGGCTAGAATAGCCACGGAATCCTCCTCGTAAGTCAAATCCTTGTCCAATTGGCCTGAGATGAAATCTAACACATGGCACGAATCACCATGATACTTCCGTAGCATGGACACATGGAATACTGGATGGACTACTAATAAACTAGGTGGCAATGCGAACCTGTAAGCCACCTTATGCACTCTCTCCAGAATCTCAAAGGGTCTGATATACCTAGGGCTCATATTTCCCTTCTTTCTGAACCTCATCACACCCTTCATGGATGAAACTCGTAGCTATACTCTCTCTCCAATCATGAATGCAACATCACAAACTCGACGATCGGCATAACTCTTCTGCGTGGACTGAGCTGTGCAAAGTCGATCCTGAATAATATTGACCTTATTAAAGGCATCCTGTACTAAATTTGTACCCAACAATCGAGCCTCCCCCGGCTCGAACCATCCAACTGATGATGGCACTATCTCCGGTATAATTCCTCATAGGGAGCCATCTGAACGCTCGACTGGTAGTTGTTGTTGTAGGCAAACTCCGCAAGTGGCAAGAACTGATCCCACAAACCTCCGAAGTATATAACACAAGCGCGGATCATATCCTCAAATATCTGAATAGTGTGCTCGTATTGTGAGTCTGTTTGTGGATGAAATGCTGTGATCGACTCAACCTGCATGCCTAACTCACGTTGTACTGCTCTCCAAAATTGGGAGGTGAATTACGTACCTAGATCAGAAATGATAGACATGGGCACACCGTGAAGACGGATGATCTCGCTGATGTAGATCTCAGCTAATCGCTCTGAAGAATAGGTAACTGCCACAGGAATGTAATGCATTGACTTGATCAGCCTGTCCAAAATAACCTATACCATGTCGAACTTTCTCTGAGTCTGTGGGAGTCCAACAACAAAATCCTTAGTGATACACTCCCACTTCCACTCAAGAATCTCTAACTTTTGAAGCAAACAACCAGGTCTCTAATGCTCACACTTTACTTGCTGACAATTTAGACACCGAGCTACATATGCCAATATATCCTTCTTCATCCTCCTCCACCAATAATGTTGCTTCAAGTTCTGATACATCTTTGCGGAACCCGGATGAATAGAAGGGAACTGTGGGCCTCCTCCAGAATAAACTCACGAATTCCATCTACATTGGGCACACAAATACGACCCTGCATCCTCAAAACTCCATCATCTCGAATAGTGACTTGCTTGGCACCACTGTGCCGCAATTGTCCCTAAGGACAAGCAAATGAGGTCATCATACTGCTGCTTCATGATACGCTCAAACAAGGAAGACGGAGCGACTGTACAAGCTAGAACACGACTGAGCTCTGAAACATCCAGCCTCACGATCTGATTGGTCAAATCCTGAGCATCTGATGCAAGCGGTCTCTCATCAACTGGAATGTACGCAAGGATGCCTATACTCACTACCTTTCTACTCAAGGCGTCGTCCACCACATTGTCCTTCCCGGGATGATACAAAACGGTGATATCATAGTCTTTCAATAGCTCTAACCACCTCATCTGCCTCAAATTAAGATCCTTTTGTTTGAACAAATATTGAAGGCTCTGATGATCCGTGAAAGCCTCGCATGACACGCCATAAAGATAGCGCCTCCCAATCTTTAGCGCATGAACAATGGCTGCCAGCTCTAAGTCATGGATAGGGTAATTCTTATCATGAACCTTCAACTGCCATGACACATATGCAATCATTCTGCCATCCTGCATCAATACTGCACCAAGCCCAACATGAGATGCATCACAATATACCGTATAAGATCCTGAACTTGTGGGCAACACCAACACTAGCATTGTAGTCAAAACAATCTTGAGCTTCTGAAAGCTCTCCTCACACTCATCTAACCATCTGAACGGGGCACCCTTCTTGGTCAACCTGGTCAATAAGGATGCTATAGATGAGAACCCCTCCACAAACCGACGGTAATAACCTACTAAACCTAAGAAACTACGGATATCAGTGGCTGAAGTAGGTCTAGTCCAGTTCTGAACTGCCTCAATCTTCTTAGGATCCACCTGAATGCCCTCTGTCGATACGAAGTTCCCCAAGGAAGCAATTGAATCAAACCAAAACTTGCAGTTTTAAAACTCTGCATATAACTGGTTGTCTCAGAGTTTGAAGTACAATCCAAAGATGTTGCTCGGTCTCCTTTCGACTACGGGATCAGATCAAGATAACATCAATAAACACATTCATAAGGGAATACAAATAGGGCTTTGATACCTGGTTCATCAAATCCATAAATGATGCTAGGGCATTCGTCAGCCCAAATGACATCACTAGAAACTCATTGTGTCCTTATCGAGTCCGAAAAGTTGTCTTAGGGACATCTGATGCCCTAATATTCAACTGATGGTAGCCAGACCTCAAATCAATCTTCTAAAACACCTTGGCACCCTGAAGATGATCAAATAATTCACCAATCCTCGGCAATGGATACTTGTTCTTGATGGTGACTTTTTCAACTGCTGGTAATCTACGCACATCCTCATCGATACATCTTTATTCTTCACGAACAACACAATGCACCCCTTGGCGAGACACTAGGTCTAATGAAGCCATTATCAAGCAAATCTTGCAACTGCTCCTTCAATTCTTTCAACTCTAGGGGGGCCATACGGTATGGAAGATTAGAAATGGGCTGCGAGCTTGGGGACAAATCAATACAGAAGTCAATATCTCTGTTGGATAGCGTCCCCAGCACATCTGCAGGAAACACCTATGGGAACTCACGAACAACTGGTACTGGATCCATAAAAGGAACCTCCGCACTAGAATTGCGGACATAAGCCAAATAAGCTAGACACCCTTCTCGAACATATGCCGAGCCTTCATATGAGAGATAACCCTGGTGGTAGAATGGCCAGAAGTCTCCCTCCACTCTAATCAAGGCAACCCCGGCAAAGATAAGGTCACTGTCTTGGCGTGACAATCTAATATAGCATGATAAGGTGATAGCCAATCCATACACAAGCTGAAGTCAAAATCTACCATATAGAGAAATATGAGATCTATGCTAGTCTCGAGACTCTCAATAGTAACCACACACGAACGATAGACACGGTCTATAATAATAGAATCTCCCACATGTGTGTACACATACAAAGGAGCACTCAAAGAATCATGAGGCACAACCAGACATGAAGTGAAGTAGGATGACACATAGGAATAAGTAGAGATTGGATCAAATAGAATTGAATCATCTCTATGGAAAACTTAAACAATACTTGTGATAACAGCGTCAGATGACTCAGCCTCAGGCCTGGCTGGGAAAGCATAACATCGGGGCTGGGCCCCACCACTCTGAGCTACGTCTATGAAATGGCCTCTAACTAGTTGGCATCCACCTCTAGCGGCTTGAACTCCACCTCTAGCAACCTAACCTCCACCTATAGTGGCATGGCCTCTACCTCTGGCTGCCTGACCCCTTCCTCTAGGTGGATGAGCTAGCGGTGGTTCAACCTGTGCAGGAAACATGGCACGAGAACTCTATTGTGGCGTGTCACCCAATAATCTCGGATAGGTCCTCTTGATATGCCCAAAACAACCACACTCAAAGCATCCATCCTAGTGTTGTGGTTGTTCAAACTGAGATGGACCCGAACGATCAGGATAACCACGGTGATACCTTTGAATTAGAGGTGCACTGATAGGATTTGATGATGCACTGTAGCCTGGCTGCCCAAAATAAGGCACATAAGGACCACGACTCCCTAAAGCACTGTGGGATGCCTGAAGCGCCGACTGGAATGGCCTGGGAGGATGGCCCGTACCAAAAGTATCCCTGCCTCTAGATGAGGCACCACTGAAACGACCAGAATGGTGAGGCCTTTTATCAGAACCTTGCTCTCTCTCTCATGTGCAATAACCACCTCGATCCGCCTGGCGACATTAGCAGTCATCTGAAAAGATATCTTGCCCCCGGTCTCCTTGGCCATCTGAAGCCTGATAGGCTGAGCGAGTCCATCAATAAACCTCATCACCATCTCCCTCTTAGTAGGAAGCAACATAAGATCATGATGGTTTAGATCTATAAAATGGGTCTCGTACTGAGTAACAGTCATACTGCCCTGGTGGAGATGCTCGAACTGCCGGCGGTAATCCTCTCTCAATGTGATAGGAAGGAACTTCTCTAGAACTAGCTGAGAGAACTGGCCTCAAGTAAGATCAGGCGACCTAACTGGTCTGGTCAACACGTAGTCCCTCCACTATTTCTTAGCGGAACCCATCATCTGAAATACAGCAAAATCGAACATATTGGTCTCAACTATACCCATGTTCTGCAGCACCTCATGGAAGCTGTCAAGATAATCTTGTGGGTCCCCTAAAGGTGCACCACTGAAGTGAATTGGAAAGATCTTAGTAAACTTGTCCAATCTCCATAAAGCCTCAGAATACATGGCGGGTCCATCACCGGCATGTGCCGCAACAACCGGCTAAACTACCCCAACTGGCGGGACTGCTAGAGTCTGATACTTGGGAGCCATCTTCTCTGGAGTGTGAGTAGCAAAAGTCTCTGCTCCTCCCCCAGCCTGAGAGATGGTTGGTTCCATAGGAAATGTACTGGCATGGCCGATACTCTCCATAAGGCCTACCAAATGGATTAGAGCGTCCTGAAGCACTAGGGTGGTGATGAACCCCTCCAGGACCTGAGCTGGTCCAACAGGTACAGTCTGAGCTGAAACCTCCTCATCAAAATTTACCCAAGGCTCCACTGCTGGTGCTGGTGCTGGTGCTGGTGCTGGTGCTGCTACTCGAGCTCTAGGCTGAGCTCTGCCTCTTTCTCGACCTCTTCCCCTTGTAGGAGCTGCTATTAGGGGCTCCGGTTGCTGTACAACTGAGGATGCGGTGCGTGTTCTCTCCATCTGCGAGAGATCAAGAATAGAAGAGTTCAATCATTAATGGTAGAAATATAATCGCACGACAGAGAAGAATAGAAGTGAAATTGTTCCTAACTCCATATCCTCTAGAAGATAAGTACATGTGTCTCTGTACTGATACTCCAGACACTAATGAGCTTTCTCGTGACTTGTGAGACCTATGTAACCTAGTGCTCTGATACCAACTTGTCATGAACCGGAATTCCCATCGTCGGGACCGTCATGGCGCCTAACATTTCACTTGCTAGGCAAGCCAACATTAGAACAACTTATTCATTTTTAAACAGTTAAAATTAAATTATGAGAAAGGACGGGAATAAATATAATAATCCAAAGTAATGTGCGGAAGCTAAAACAGCTAAAATATCTTATACAACCCTGGACCAAGTGTCACGAGTACACGAGCTACTAGAATAATACATACAAGGGTTTGAATAGAATATAAAGTCGTCTGAAGGAATATACACATCTAAATAAATAAAAAGGGGACTCTAGGAGTTGCGAACACTAAGCCATTGTACATCAAGTCTCCTCAAAGGTGTCCAATCCGAGCACGCTAATAACCGCCGTCGGGACCGACTCCAAAATTTGCACAAGAAGTGTAGAATGTAGTATGAGTACAACCTACCCCATGTACTCTATAAGTGCCGAGCCTAACATCGAAAGACTAGTGATGAGGCTAAGGAAAATCACTCACACTACAACCTGTACGCAGTATATAATAATGACACAAAAAAGAAATACAGTACATAATAGGACAGGCAATTGAAGATAATGACTACAACCTCAAGAAATAAGCTAGTAACTATCAGAATAACCAAATCCCGAGTTTTGAGTGAAAATACCGTAAACGAATTCATCTCAAGGAAATTGGAAACAAACGGTTGTTGCGGTGTGCAACCCATTCCCACCGTACAACACAATCCTCTCTTACTCCACCGTAATAATATCAGTGATTGTATATGTTGCGGCGCACAATACGATTCCACCATATAACAAATCAATATCACAATTCACCCTTACTTCACCGTATAAATCCACCCTTATTTCACATGATGCGTCGTGCAACCCAATCCCACCATATCAGTACAAATTACCCCTTATTCATCCGCATCAATCCACCCTTATTTCACCTATTGCAGTGTGCAACCCGATCCCACCATATCAGTACAATTAATCACTAAGTAAAATTTATTTCATAATTCAAATCGCAAGAACCACCATAACCGATGAATATAAAGCTGAAACAATAAGGAAACCTTGTACCAACTCGAAAATTAACGTATGAAATACTACACGGCAAGAACAGTCCAGTAAATGACTATTAGAAGGTGCAAGTACGTCACTTAAGGCAAATAGCAGCAAGTCATGAAAGTATGAAGAGGTCTAACAGTTTTAACAGGACAAAAGAATGATTAACAAGTAGCAATTAAAGCATAGAAGGCCTTTAGGGCACATAACAGTTAAAGCAGGGAAGGAGATAATTAAGGAAAAGCGGAAAATCAAGGAAACAAAATAATTCGGCGGCGTATAAGCACTCGCCACCTCACATATACGATGCAACACATGAAATTCACATAGCACATAGTTCAAGGGTTCCTAATTCCCTCAAGTCAAGATTAAACTCAACACTTACCTCACTCCCCAGTCAACTCAGAGCTCTACTGGGGCAATTCCCCTCGAATACACCTCCAAACCACTCGTATTTAACCACATCTGACTTAATAATATCAAATATTGCTAAAGGAATCAATTACATTGCATAAATTTAGAATTTTCAAACTTCCCCGAAAAAGTAAAAAATCGACCCTGGACCTGCTTGGTCCAAGCCCAAAATTCGGATCAAAGCCCGATTACTCATTCACCCCCGAGCTCGGTTATGTATGGGCCTCCTCAAGAATCAACTATTGAAGCCCATCCACATTGGGGCACACAAATCAAACCTTGCATTCGCAACACTCCATCATCTCTGATAGCTTGACATCACCGTGCAGCACTATATCCCAAAGGACAAGCAAATGGGGGTCGTCATGTTGACGCTCTCTGATGAGCTCAAACAAAGATGACTGAGGCACCGTGCAAGCTAGAACACGACTGGGCTCCAAATCATCTAACTTTATGAACTGATTGGCCAAAGCCTGAACATCTAATGCTAGCGGCCTCTCGCCAACTGGAATATATGCAAGGCTACCCATCTCACAGCTTTATTGATCAAGGCACTGGACACCATATTGGCCTTCCCGAGATGATACAAAATGGTAATATTATAGTCTTTAAATAACTCCAACCACCTCCTCTGCCTCAAGTTGAGATCCTTTTTCTTAAATAAATATTGTAGACTCTGATGATCTGTGAACACCTCACACGACACGCCGTAGAGGTAATGCCTACATACAATTTCTGCCAACTCTAAGTCATGAACAGGTAATTCTTCTCATGAACCTTCAACTACGCGACACGTATGCAATCACCCTTCCATCCTATATCAATATTGCACCAAGCCCAATACGCGATGCATCACAATACAACTTGTAGGATCTTGACTATGTGGGCAACACCAACAATGTCACCATAGTCAACGCAGTCTTTAGATTTTGAAATCTCAACTCACACTCATTGGACCACCTAAATGGAGTACCCTTTCTAGGCCAATCTACTCAACGAGGATGCTATGGATGAAAACCCCTCCACGATCCGACGATAATAACCCGCCAAAACCTAGGAAACTCTGAATCTCTGTAGCTGAAGTAGGTCTAGACTAGTTCTGAACCGCCTCAATCTTCTTAGGATCCACAGTAATGCCCTTGGCCGATACAACGTGCCCCCCAAAAGGCAACTGAATCCAACCAAAACTTACAATTCGAAAACTTGGCATATAGTTGACTATCTCTCAGAGTCTGAAGTACAATATGAAGGCGTTGCTTATGCTCCTCTCGACTGCGGGAGAAGATCAAGATATTATCAAGCAATATGATCAAAAAAGAATCGAAATAGGGCTTAAATACCCGGTTCATCAAACTCATAAATGTTGTTGGGGCATTTTTCAACCCAAATGACCTCACTAGGAACTCATAATTCCGATACCGGGTCCGAAAATATGTCTTAGGGACATCAGATGCTCTAATACTCAACTAATGGTAGCCAAACCTCAAGTCGATCTTCGAAAACACTTTAGCACCTTGAAGCTGATCAAATAAGTCATCAATCCTTGACAGCGGGTACTTGTTCTTGATAGTGACTTTGTTCAACTACCAATAGTCTATACACATCATCATCGAAACATCCTTCATCTTCACAAACATCACACGCGCAAAGAACTAAGCACCAGACACCAGAATCTCTAAAATCGGCAATCCTCCTATGTTCAAAATCAATACGTAGCCTATCTGTAACTCACCCGAGCCCCTCGGGCTACAAACCAAATATGCGCACAAGTGTAAACATATCATACGAACTTGCTCGCGTGACCAAAACACCAAAATAACACCTAGAAATACGAATCGAACATTAAAACAAATGAAACATTCAAAGAAACTTAAGAACATACAAATTTATAACCTGACTTCTGAATCACATCTAATCAACTCATTTTTCACCTAATTTAGCAGACAGGTCATAAATAGTGAAATGAACTTATACCAAATTCTGGAACCAAAATCTGAACCCCGTAGCAATAAATTCAACTTACGGTCAAACTTAGGAATTCTTTAAACCTTCAAATTACTAGTTTTCAACAAATCACGTCATATCAAGTTAGAAATTTCCGAATTTAATTATGGGCATACGCCCAAGTCCCAAATCCGTTTACACTAAATACTGACCATAGTCAACTCAAATCACTTTTAAGGCTAAATTTCACATTTTCTTCAATTTTTTTTCACATAAAATTTTTCGAAAAAAATACGGACTTCACATGCAAATTGAGAAACGCTAAACAAAGCTATTCAAGGTCTCAAAACACAAAAATAAAGGCTAAAACTAAAAATAACCTATGGGGTCATCACATTCTCCACCTTTAAAACAAACGTTCATCCTCGAACGGACATAGAAAGGTACCTCGACTGGTGAAAAGGTGTGATATTTACTCTGCATGTCAGACTCGAACTCCCACGTGGCTATGTAGATGTTCTAACCTCTCCACAATACTATAACTTAAGGGTAACTCTTAGAACTCAACTTCCACACCTGGCGGTCTAGAATAGCCACCGGTTTTTCCTCATAAGTAAAATCCTTGTCCAATTGAACTGAGCTGAAATCTAACACATGGGACGGATCAACGTGATACTTCCAGAGCATGGAGACATGGAACACTAAGTGGAACTACTGATAAACTAGGTAGCAATGCATGCTTGTAGGCCACCTCCCCCACTTTCTCAAGAATCTCAAAGGGTCTGATATACCTAAGGCTCAACTTGCCATTCTTTTCAAACCTCATCACACCCTTTATGGGTGAAACCCGGAGCAATACCCTCTCTCCCACCATGAATGCAACATCACAAACTCTATGATCGGCATAACTCTTCTGCCTAGACTGAGCTGTGCGAATTCAATCCTGAATCATCTTGACCTTTTCCAAGGCATCCTGAATCAAATCGGTACCCAACAATCGATCCTCTCCCGGCTCAAACCAAATAATTGGCGAAGGGCACCGTCTCCCATATAATGCTTAATTGGTAGTTGTGTTTGTAGGAAAACTCTGCAAGAAGCAAGAACTAATCCCAAAAACCCTGAAATCCATAACGCAGGTGCGAAGCATATCTTCCAATATCTGAATGGTGTGCTCGGGCTGACCGTCCATCTAGGGGTGAAATGTTGTACTCAACTCAAATCATGTGCCTATCTCATGCTCTAGGACAGTTCTGAACCGCCTCAATATTCTTAGGATCCATATTAATGCCCTTGGCCGATACAACGTTCCTCCCC